>JAVTVY010056541.1:0-30248 GCA_036873755.1 Hanleya hanleyi
CTTGCCAGGATAAAGACAATTGTCTTTTGGATACAACTACAAGACCGTGCGACGACAGCCAGAATGCGGTGTAGATAGCCTCGCTTCCATTCGCGAGGACCCATCCACGAGCCGATGACGCCCCTTGGCGACCCGTCTTGAAGCTGGATCACGTTGCCCTCCGTTCCTGGACCCACCGTCTTCCCTCTTCCTTCTTCTGCGGTCGGTGCGGGGAGCCCATGGTCCCTTATCATTTTATTATAGTTCTTCGGGTAATATTCCAGAATGGTGGAATGGTCGTCATCTTCCATCTCCTTGAACTGCCTTGTAATTCTGACTGGAAAGAATTCCAAACTGATGTCAACAACTGCTATGAGCGATGTCCATCTCAGTGATAAAATGTCGACCCAAACACCGTTCATCCTATAACAGCGACATGTTTCTCCTCTTCCTTGGTGACGTGACAGCGTGTGCCAGAAACCTCTGGAACCAGTCCATTCCGTGGAACAATATTTACAGGTACAGTTTGATTCGTTTCATTTAACAGAGCCTTGTAAATGGCCGTAGTGATTAAAAAAATAACTGTGTTGTGGTATATTATCTGCCTGGACTTCCCTGAACTTTCTGTCTGACGTTGTGAAGTTCCCACTGATTGACATAGTGCGTGTGATGAACAGTGTGTAATTTACAGGAATGGGTCATGCCCTTACGAACTCGAAGACATTGCACTCTGATAAAACTTTCTTGGAACATTCTGGGCTGAATCCTCAGACAGGTTTGTAAGCATGTATTGAACTCGAGGTTTAACCCTCAACTTTCTCTCTCTCTCTTGAACGATCATGTTATATGTACCATAATGATGCCTTATATGAACTTTTGACATTTCTCGTATATTGTGCATGTTTGGTGTATTGTTGATAATACTGCATGCCCCAGTGAAGTTGATGAATCAATGGTGAAGCTGGTAGATTGCATGGATTCCTTTGTGACTGATAAATTTAGTGATTTGCAGATTGATAAATCTAGCCTTTGAAGTTCGTATTAGAATCTTGTAATGTGGATCCACAATGATTTTTTTTGATTTTTTTTGTTAGGATATTTATCGCGATCAGTTTCCATAATAGCTAGTGTGAGCTAAATGAAACTAAGATAATCGCGTATACACTGAGTACATGTACGTGCTAGTGTTTGTAGCATATGAATGCTTGGAATAGGCTGTGGAAGCCCGGTGGATGTGAGCTGATGAGCCCCCACAATTCCTGATTAAGCCGTAGAAGCCTGGATATTTGGTTATTTGTTTTTTTTTGTATTGTTGTTTGGATCCTCAGATATAAGTCTAAGATGTTGGATGACAAAGCGGTTTCAATTAACATGTATTGACAACTTCGTCAAGTGTAATACAAATTGTGTCCATGTCAACCATAAGCTTCTAGCTTCCATAATGATTTCTCTTGCACTGAATTGGTATGAGTTTTCCAGCAATTGTTTTGATATTGTGTTTTGAGCACATTGTTTTGACAGGTCCACACTTGTCAGTGACTGGCACGTGTCCCACATACCTGGGGTACGTTCATTGAGTAATGATAGTAAATATGGCCTTGTGGCCTTACACAGTGAATATGGACTACGGTAATTGAATAAATTGTTTCCGGTATTCGACCGATATTTCTGATAACGACCTTGGCTATTCATAATGGGCTATTCTTTGACATTTCTTTATTGTTCTTGCTGTCTTATGCATTTTGCGTTTATACTTTGAGATGAATACACGATCTTCGTTCGTATTTATTCATCTTCCAATGGCGGATGATATGTGAAATGTCGATTCTGGGCCACCATATAAAATGTATCAATTCTGACTTTCCAGTTACCAATTGTATGTGAATCTTGGGTGCATGCAAACCTTGGTATTATGATGTGTAGTGACAAACCTATTTCCGAAATATTATTCCATGACCCTTCAGGTCGATTATTGTAAACACAATTATTTGTGAGAATTAGTTATGTAAGTTCAGATTTATACAGATAACGTGTAAACTGTTTATGTAAGTACAATGATTTAACCTTGGTTTTGATGAATGGGATATACAATGCGACAGTTCTGTGATATGACTGTCATAATTGTACTAAAGCTGCGAGTACATCTATGTCGGGTTAAGTTGACATTGTAAATGTCTAGTATTGTATATAAGGGAGTGAGCGGCATATTATATAGTCAGACTTTTAACACCAGGTCTCCCTGATGGCAGTACCGTCAGGTATCACAGAGGCTCATGCTTCCGATAATAGTATTTGCTAACTCCAGTTCCGAAAAATGACTGACTACAGAACAGTCTGATGTTGATGAGGTTACCCTAATTTGCCTACCAAATGATGCCGCTCATTCCTGAGATAGATGAAAATCAAATTTCGTAATGACTTGGTTACCAGGAACAAGACTGTAGCTTTCATAATGGCGTGGAATGAGTTTACAATAAATCGGCTTAATATTCAACAGACGTTTTCGTTGTATCCTCTCTCATTTAAAGACGTTGTCAAGACTTCGAGAAATCTCAGAAGCCGGACCTTTGGAATCTATTATTGTTTAGGTTTTGTGAAGACGATCCCTGTGTCTTGAGACGACTAATGCGTTATAACATCTTAAAGATCACGCGCACAAGCCCTGTCGTCTTTATAAGACCGCAAATTTCACAATGGCGAGCTTGCCAGGATAAAGACAATTGTCTTTTGGATACAACTACAAGACCGTGCGACGACAGCCAGAATGCGGTGTAGATAGCCTCGCTTCCATTCGCGAGGACCCATCCACGAGCCGATGACGCCCCTTGGCGACCCGTCTTGAAGCTGGATCACGTTGCCCTCCGTTCCTGGACCCACCGTCTTCCCTCTTCCTTCTTCTGCGGTCGGTGCGGGGAGCCCATGGTCCCTTATCATTTTATTATAGTTCTTCGGGTAATATTCCAGAATGGTGGAATGGTCGTCATCTTCCATCTCCTTGAACTGCCTTGTAATTCTGACTGGAAAGAATTCCAAACTGATGTCAACAACTGCCATGAGCGATGTCCATCTCAGTGATAAAATGTCGACCCAAACACCGTTCATCCTATAACAGCGACATGTTTCTCCTCTTCCTTGGTGACGTGACAGCGTGTGCCAGAAACCTCTGGAACCAGTCCATTCCGTGGAACAATATTTACAGGTACAGTTTGATTCGTTTCATTTAACAGAGCCTTGTAAATGGCCGTAGTGATTAAAAAAATAACTGTGTTGTGGTATATTATCTGCCTGGACTTCCCTGAACTTTCTGTCTGACGTTGTGAAGTTCCCACTGATTGACATAGTGCGTGTGATGAACAGTGTGTAATTTACAGGAATGGGTCATGCCCTTACGAACTCGAAGACATTGTACTCTGATAAAACTTTCTTGGAACATTCTGGGCTGAATCCTCAGACAGGTTTGTAAGCATGTATTGAACTCGAGGTTTAACCCTCAACTTTCTCTCTCTCTCTTGAACGATCATGTTATATGTACCATAATGATGCCTTATATGAACTTTTGACATTTCTCGTATATTGTGCATGTTTGGTGTATTGTTGATAATACTGCATGCCCCAGTGAAGTTGATGAATCAATGGTGAGGCTGGTAGATTGCATGGATTCCTTTGTGACTGATAAATTTTGTGATTTGCAGATTGATAAATCTAGCCTTTGAAGTTCGTATTAGAATCTTGTAATGTGGATCCACAATGATTGTTTTTGATTTTTTTTGTTAGGATATTTATCGCGATCAGTTTCCATAATAGCTAGTGTGAGCTAAATGAAACTAAGATAATCGCGTATACACTGAGTACATGTACGTGCTAGTGTTTGTAGCATATGAATGCTTGGAATAGGCTGTGGAAGCCCGGTGGATGTGAGCTGATGAGCCCCCACAATTCCTGATTAGGCCGTAGAAGCCTGGATATTTGGTTATTTGTTTTTTTTTGTATTGTTGTTTGGATCCTCAGATATAAGTCTAAGATGTTGGATGACAAAGCGGTTTCAATTAACATGTATTGACAACTTCGTCAAGTGTAATACAAATTGTGTCCATGTCAACCATAAGCTTCTAGCTTCCATAATGATTTCTCTTGCACTGAATTGGTATGAGTTTTCCAGCAATTGTTTTGATATTGTGTTTTGAGCACATTGTTTTGACAGGTCCACACTTGTCAGTGACTGGCACGTGTCCCACATACCTGGGGTACGTTCATTGAGTAATGATAGTAAATATGGCCTTGTGGCCTTACACAGTGAATATGGACTACGGTAATTGAATAAATTGTTTCCGGTATTCGACCGATATTTCTGATAACGACCTTGGCTATTCATAATGGACTATTCTTTGACATTTCTTTATTGTTCTTGCTGTCTTATGCATTTTGCGTTTATACTTTGAGATGAATACACGATCTTCGTTCGTATTTATTCATCTTCCAATGGCGGATGATATGTGAAATGTCGATTCTGGACCACCATATAAAATGTATCAATTCTGACTTTCCAGTTACCAATTGTATGTGAATCTTGGGTGCATGCAAACCTTGGTATTATGATGTGTATGACCCTTCAGGTCGTTTATTGTAAACACAATTATTTGTGAGAATTAGTTATGTAAGTTCAGATTTATACAGATAACGTGTAAACTGTTTATGTAAGTACAATGATTTAACCTTGGTTTTGACGAATGCGACAGTTCTGTGATATGACTGTCATAATTGTACTAAAGCTGCGAGTACATCTATGTCGGGTTAAGTTGACATTGTAAATGTCTAGTATTGTATATAAGGGAGTGAGCGGCATATTATAGTCAGACTTTTAACACCAGGTCTCCCTGATGGCAGTACCGTCAGGTATCACAGAGGCTCATGCTTCCGATAATAGTATTTGCTAACTCCAGTTCCGAAAAATGACTGACTACAGAACAGTCTGATGTTGATGAGGTTACCCTAATTTGCCTACCAAATGATGCCGCTCATTCCTGAGATAGATGAAAATCAAATTTCGTAATGACTTGGTTACCAGGAACAAGACTGTAGCTTTCATAATGGCGTGGAATGAGTTTACAATAAATCGGCTTAATATTCAACAGACGTTTTCGTTGTATCCTCTCTCATTTAAAGACGTTGTCAAGACTTCGAGAAATCTCAGAAGCCGGACCTTTGGAATCTATTATTGTTTAGGTTTTGTGAAGACGATCCCTGTGTCTTGAGAGGACTAATGCGTTATAACATCTTAAAGATCACGCGCACAAGCCCTGTCCTCTTTATAAGACTTTTACAATATGTGTATTCCCTTCTGCAAACAATAATATAACTGTACATTCCACACATGTCTTTTCACTCATGTGTACCAACATCTTCACCACGTGTATATGAATGTAAAATAACGTTTCTCACACAAGTAAATTTTGACAAACAACTCCATATACTTGAAACATATTTTAGCCATATATATAAAATTCCCTGTTCAAGAGCCTTGCTATACCCACATAACAGATTGTCAGATTGACTGAAACCATAGTGTGCTGAATCTGGGAGAATGCACAGCATATTGTACACATGGTGCAGTGGCAATTATGACAAACACATTTTCATGTACACATACAGTTTTATATTTCAAACTGTGTATGCACTTTCCGATACTTGATTCAACTTTAAGGTGTGTATACTTTGAGCTTCAACACAGACTCAATGTTCCAATGTGCATGTTTCACCAAAATCTGAGAGATGGTAACTCACAAGTGTCAAGTCAACTTGAATCTTGCTTATAATTTCCCAGATTTTGGTGAAACATGTACATTGGAACAGTGAGTCTGTGTTGAAACTCAAAGTATACACACCTTAAGCTTGAATCAAGCATTGGAAAGTGCATACACAGTTTGAAATATATGTATTAAGGCAGTGTGACGTCACTGGACCTAGATATGATTGCAACAGACCACCAGAGAATACCATGCTTTATTTGCAGTTTACTCTGTGTAATAAAATCGTAAAAAAAAATACAATAAATATTTTCTCACACTATCTGCAATGGTCTTTCATTTGATGGAAACTTTACTTGAGGGTTTAAGATCACTTTAATATACCGCATACCAAAACGTTTTTGTTCATTTTCATTGGTTGAAACTCATTGGTTGTCACATGGTATATCGTAATCCCAGTGTTCCATGGTTTATGCACCAAGCAATAGTAATGTCTCATCGCTGAGGTGGTCTCGCGCATTTGTCTCCCAAGTGTTTGCTTACTCGCGACTATCGTTGCTAGGGATAGAGCTCGCGCACCAACAGATGTCAGTTGAATGAATTTCGGCAACTCGAGTTGGGATATTTTTCATCTATCCTTATACGAAAACCATTTTGTATAAATTTGGTATTTCGACAACAGGTCCTATGAACAGAGAGAAAGGTTCAGGTCGTTCAGCATTCATATTCTGTGGTATACTGGAGCGTTGTTGTTGTTGTCATATTTAGCCCTACCAGGCATGTTGGGGCCATCATGGCCCTCTTACCAGACTTTCTGTCCTATCTCCAGAACCACAAAATTTGAGAGCTGACAATCTGTGACTTATAACTTATCATATTTGCATGACCCCCGGAGCAGAAGATCATGAGTAAATTGAAAATGGCGGCCATGTGGGATACCAAAAAAGTGATGTTTTAGTCATTTTGCTTCAAAATTTATGCTTTTCTGTTAGGAAAAGTGGGCAAAAACTATTTCATTTCACATCAGACCATGATTTTCCAATTCCGTGCAGTTTTTTTTGAAAATCACGTAACTATGACGTCATAACAGCGTCCATCTTTTTTCACATTTTCTGATAGAGCTTGACCCCAGAGTATAGTGTGGTAAGTTTTAGCACTTTAGCTCAAGAGTTAATTTAGGGTGATCGAGATGCCCTCTCCAACGTCTCACAGGTCCCAAAAATCCCAAGTCAGATAGGGTTAAACTTGTATTCGACCTGGAACTAATTTTGCAACCCTAATCTTTTGCAACCAGTGAACAAATCTACAAGAAACTATTATATTTCGGATTTTTTTAGGAATATTCGGTATAAAACACCAGCTAAATTTGCATGCTTCTGTGACATCAGGATTTGTCAGCTCTTGACATTCGATATTCAACTCCTGCACAGCTTTCATTGAATATCACCTATCTCGAGCCGACATATCCTTATTACAACACATATAAGGGAAGTGGGAAGAGGTGCCGACATACTGACTGCGTCACATGACTTCACAGAATAGTCTTCTGGTAAACCTATTCTAAAGCACATACCAAGAATCTAACGATTCGTAATATGTGTTGTATCTCAGGTACGCTTTTATTGTACCTGTTCATGTGGCAACTTGGATGATATGACCACACGGCCCCTAGCACCGGCATAAGCGGCATTAGATACAAATCTAGAGAGCTATGATGGAAATGCTCTGACAACTCGTATACTGGTAATTGGTGAGCTGTTTCACTGTGACAACTCGTACATTGGAGATTGGTGAGCTGTATCGTCGTCAGATGTAAATGACGGCAATTAACACAAAAGACTAGTGTGTAAGGCCCGATGTCGACCCAGCATCAACTTCCCACAAAAGCCAACATATACCAAAGCCTACAATATCTGTAAAATTTTCTATAGCGACAGTGACTATAATCAGAATGGAGCTTATCTCAGCATTGGAAGCAATATTTGATCGCTGTCTTCTACAGAAGTCCATGGGTAAACTATAAGGTTTATCGGAGTAATATTTTGTACAGAATGAGGATGTCAGCCATAAGTGTAGAGCAATCATAATGTAAATCCATGTCATCTCCCTGGCCGTGTGAATTGATAAATAGAGATTATTGTATACCCATTTCCATTCCGGCCCCTGGGGCCGTTTTCATGAAACCTCACTTGATTTTTTCGAGGGCGATTTTCGCACTTTACAGCGTGCAGTTAAAAAAGTTGTTTCCACCAAACGTTTTTGGTCGCACTTGGTCGAGTGATGTTGAAAGTGACCTTTTTAGCCTACGTCCTTAACATTGCGATGTGAATGTTTTGTGAAACAATGTTCTCTGAGAATGAAACATTTCATGTTGACCCTACCTGGCCTGGGGGTGGGGGCCAAAATGGCCCCCCTACCAAACTTTCTATCTCCGGAGCGACAAAAAATAGAGAGCTGAAACTCCGTGACTTTATAGTCTACCATATTGGGGTCATTTTGTGCCTATTTGCATGACCCCCCGACGAGGGGATCAGGGGAAAATTCAAGATGGCGGCCATGTGGGGTCCCAAAAAAGTGATGTTTTTGTCATATTTCTTCAAAATTTATGCTTTTCCGCGATGAAAAGTGAGCAAAAACTATTTTATTTCACATCACATTAATATTTACTAATTTATCATGCTGTTTTTGCGGAGAAATTGGATAAATAAAAAATTCGGAAAATCTGACCGAAAAATCGACCAAAAAATGCCGTTTTAGAAAATGACGTCACTGTGAAGTCATCGTGGCGGCCATCTTGGATTTTTTAACATTTTCTGGTAGAGCTTGACCCAAGGGTATAGTGTGATAAGTTTCAGCTCCCTAGCTCAAGGGGTAAGAAAAATAATTAGGGGGGGGCATTTCGGCCCGACCCCAGGAAACGACAGGTCCCAAAAAGCCCAGGCCAGATAGGGTTAATGAAAGTTCATAGACGAATGTCTTTGAAAGAAATGTTTTAGTAGGTGAGATCGGGGTAATGCCGGACGTATAACTTCAACACATGTAACATCGATACTTCTTCGCTGCACTGCAATTTACTTCTGCAGTGGCAAAGACACAAAGCAGGTCTGCTGTTAGCCAACATATAAATAGGAAAAATTTGTTGTTCAATATAGATTAATAAAGAAATCATAAAGTCGAGGTCACCCTGTCGGCAAATGCGACGAGATAAAATGTCCGGTAACAAAGTTTGACTGTGAAATTAAAGTTCATAGTGCGTAGTTCATAGTGCGTAGATTCCTCCTGTATATAGGAGCATCTCCAATGCTAAGAGTGTTATACATGTATATATATATAGAAGCGAAAGTCCAGTAAGGCATATAAAAAATAAAGTAAATATGCGGGAAGGTGTTGAACGTCATTTGGAGCACTGCACGTGAAAGGTTACAGATGACATTACAGAGCGTAGTTCAGTTTTCTGATGATGAAGAGTGTACAGGTATCGCCAGAGAATACCCATCTTATTTGCGACACACCCAGGGGCGCTCAGACGAGATGAAGGATCTATGATAAAGGCAGATATATCCTCTGGAGCCCTTGCAATGTCTGAAAGGTCTTCGGGGCACTCGGCACACATAGTTGTGTAAATAAGGGCAAGAAAGTTGTCTCTGGTGTCCTGAAGGATGTCGCACGTGACAAGGAAATGTATGCTAGACTCTGGATGTTTAGAGCACAGCCAGCAGATTGGATCCACATCAAACTGGTTGAACACAACTTTGTTTGACTGGAGGGCTCGGACATCTGTTTTACACCCATAGTGACGGAGGATATCGCAGGATGAGTTTTTCCGGTTGGAAAGCAGCTGAGGATCATATATCTGAGAGAAGGATACATAATAAATTTTGAATGTGACTAAAAACACATGTTGCATAAATAGACCGCAATGGCGACCTGTGTACCAAATTTGAAAGAAAAATCCGTTAGTTCGCGGGAATTTGTGAAAACTCTCCTCAAGGAATAGATTAGACTATGGAACTTGTCCCACTTTTCGCAACCGATTCATGTATGAAGGGAATAATTATCTTTTATTTTTTTTATCTGGCTATAACGTACCCTTACTGAAGACGAAGAACAATTTTGCAATGAAATCTATGGGAATTACCCGATGATGCTGACGTAATAGAATAAAAGGAAGGTTTGTACTCATTTGTCAGAAGACACTTCAACGATTAAGTACAGGAATCGACTCCTTGTCAGAGCATCCTGGCGATCCCTATCTCTTCTTCACGATACCCATGATGCCAAAGTCAAGGCATCTTGGAGATGCCGATGCAGGCCATCAATGGGCATTCGTAGAGCGTAACTCAAGGACTGGCTTGAAGTATGTGCCAGGAGCCTCGAGTCAGTGAAAATTGTCCGCATTTTACATATTTGTAATATGTGCTCAAAAGTGACAAATCACATTAATTTGGTCATTGGCTATGAACGGGGACCCTTTTCTGATTATGGATTAAGGGAGTAGATGCTTAGCATTATCGATGTATTATAATTCATATAGTAAATTTCTTGTATCCTCTAATTCGTTCTTGCTTTCGTGTAGAAATGCGTTCTTTTTTCATATGTGATTGTTGTCTGATTTGCTGAGAAATATGTTGGCTGATAAGGAGATGACTTTCAATGAACGGATGTAAATGCACAAAATACAAGTCCATGGTTAGACCAATAAGTTGGTATTACGCCAGCCTGCATACTCTTTTCATTGGTATTTACGTGGTCGAGTTTACAGTTGTAGGTTCAGTGATTAACTGGGTATGTGCTAATTCCTGTTCCATGAATTGTACAAATGTATTATCTTTCTCCAGCAAGTTCATATTAAAATCTCCAAGAAAGAAAGTCGGTTTCTGTGTATTTATGAATGGCTGGATATTGTTGCGTACCTGTTCTAGCTGTACGTCTGAGAGTTTTGGTGTTTTGTAAATGAATATACCTTGAACGTCATTTCTTTTGATTTCTGCATTTATGAAGATAAATTCAACGTTATCATAGATGTGAGAATTGATCTGGTTCACAGCTATAGCATCTTTTATGTATGCGACTAGTCCATGAAATGGTCTGGTCATGTTGGATGGCCGAGCTTCATCTAATCTATACATTTGAACAGCTCATACTGATCAGCTCTGTCTCACAAATTCCAATTAAGTCTGCATTCTGTATATTTGGGTCACTCAAATATATGTAAATGCAGGGATCTAGCATTGTTAAACAGTGGTTTTACCTGGGAGTTGTCAATACTGTACAGAGGTGTATAACACAACTGACGTGGATTCTTGTAAAGCCTTTCCATTTCATCCACTTTCAATGCTTTCTCAGTGAAGTCAAGAATGTGCAAGTTTGCTGATTTGTGAACTCGTGACAGTGCAACATAATGAACATGTGGTGGTTTATAACTGGAGCTTAGATCTATAACAAGTTCATCAACTGTGGCGCCTTGCGCTTTGTGAACAGTCTTAGCTGCAGCTGGGGCAAGTGGAAATTGGATTCTTTGATAAGTTTTTTTGTTATGAAGAAATGTCCGTTTTGTTTCAAATACTGGTGTCCATTGCTGATCAATATCTGTGTAATAGAGATGTTTGTATTGTTTTCTTCTTTTGCTACCCATGTTTTTATCGGTAAAAAGAACCCATACAATGGCTGGTCTCTCAGATGTTCCTTTGTACTCAATGTGTTTCAGAATTCCTGATGCACCATTTGTCAATCCATCATCGACGTCAACATTGACTGTTACATCATATGTCATGTCAACCGCAAGTTTCAGCACGCTAGGCAGGTTTCCAGTTTGGTTGAGTTTGTCTGAGTTTGTCTTGGGGACCCTGCGCACTCTGTGGATCTGAAACATCCATTATCCCACGTTATAGAAGTAAAAACGTTTCACCCACATAAACCAACAGATTGTGCTTATCAGATTGACTGAAGCCATAGTGTGCTGAATCTGGAAGAATGCACAGCATATTGTACACATGGTGCAGTGGCAATTATGTCAAACACATTTTGATGTACAAATACAGTTTTATATTTCAAACTGTGTATGCACTTTCCGATGCTTGACTCAAGCTTAAGGTGTGTATACTTTGAGTTTCAACACAGGCTCACTGTTCCAATGTGCATGTTTCACCAAAATCTGGGAGACGGTAACTCATAAGTGTCAAGTCAATTTGAATCTTGCTTATAATTTCCCAGGTTTTGGTGAAACACGCACATTGGAACAGTAAGTCTGTGTTGAAACTCAAAGTATACACGCCTTAAGCTTGAATCAAGCATTGGAAAGTGCATACAGAATTTGAAATATATGTATTAAGGCAGCGTGACGTCAAAAATTACAATACATATTTTCCCACACTGTTTGCAATGGCCTTTCATTTGATAGAAACTTTACTTGAGGGTTTACGATCACTTTAATATACATCATACCAAATATTGTTCATTTTCATTGGTTGAAACTCATTGGTTGTCATATGGTATATCGTAATGCCAGTGTTCCGTGGTTTATGCACCAAGCCTTGTGACAATGTCTCATCGCTGAGGTAATGTCCAATGGTCTCGCGCAGTTGTCTCCCAATTGTTTGCTTACTTGCGGCTAACGTTGCTAGGGATAGAGCTCGCGCACCAACAGATGTCAGTTGTCAATTTTTCATGCAGTTTTTGCGAAGACATGATATAAATAAAATAATCGAAAAATCTGGCAGAAAAATCGACCAAAAATGTCCTTTTTGAAAATGACGTAACTATGACGTCATAACAGCGTCT
Source organism: Hanleya hanleyi (assembly GCA_036873755.1). Taxonomy (NCBI): domain Eukaryota; kingdom Metazoa; phylum Mollusca; class Polyplacophora; order Lepidopleurida; family Hanleyidae; genus Hanleya; species Hanleya hanleyi. The sequence continues at coordinate 12,504 of JAVTVY010056541.1, forward strand.
ATCTTGGATTTTTTCATTTTTTTTATAGAGCTTGACTCCAGGGTATAGTGTGGTCAGTTTTAGCACCTTAGCTCAAGAGGTAATTTAGGATGACCGAAATGCACCCCTCCCCCCCCGCCTCTCCAACGTCTCACAGGTCCCCCAAAACCCAAGCCAGATAGGGTGAAACTTGTATTCGACCTGGAACTAATTTTGCAACCCTAATGTTTTACAACCAGTGCACAAATCTACAAGAAACTATTATATTTCGGATTATTTTAGGAATATTCGGTATAAAACAACAGCTAAATTTGCATGCTTTGGGGTGTGACATCAGGATTTGTCAGCTCTCGACAGTCGATATTCAACTCGTGCACAGCTTTCGTTAAATATCACCTGTCTCAAGCTGACATATCCTCATGTCACACCCCAAAGCCTACAATATCTGTAAAATATTCTATAGCGACAGTGACTATAATCAGAATGGAGCTTATCTCAGCATTGAAAGCAATATGTGATCACTGTCTTCTACAGAAGTCCATGGGTAAACTATAAGGTTTATCGGAGGAATATTTTGTACAGAATGAGGATGTCAGCCATAAGTGAAGAGCAATCATAATGTAAATCCATGTCATCTCCCTGGCCGTGTGAATTGATAAATAGAGATTATTGTATACCCATTTCCATTCCGGCCCCTGGGGCCGTTTTCATGAAACCTCACTTGACTTTTTCGAGGGCGATTTTCGCACTTTACAGCGTGCAGTTAAAAAAGTTGTTTCCACCAAACGTTTTCCACCAAACGTTTTTGGTCGCACTTGGTCGAGTGATGTTGAAAGTGACCTTTTTAGCCTACGTCCTTAACATTGCGATGTGAATGTTTTGTGAAACAATGTTCTCTGAGAATGAAACATTTCATGTTGACCCTACCTGGCCTAGGGGTGGGGGCCAAAATGGCCCCCCTACCAAACTTTCTATCTCCGGAGCGACAACAAATAGAGAGCTGAAACTCCGTGACTTTATAGTCTATCATATTGGGGTCATTTTGTGCCTATTTGCATGACCCCCCAACGAGAGGATCAGGGGAAAATTCAAGATGGCGGCCATGTGGGGTCCCAAAAAAGTGATGTTTTTGTCATATTTCTTCAAAATTTCTGCTTTTCCGCGTTGAAAAGTAGGCAAAAACTATTTTATTTCACATCACATTAATATTTACTAATTTATCATGCTGTTTTTGCGGAGAAATTGGATAAATAAAAAATTCGGAAAATCTGACCGAAAAATCGACCAAAAAATGCCGTTTTTGATAATGACGTCACTGTGAAGTCATCGTGGCGGCCATCTTGGAATTTTTAACATTTTCTGGTAGAGCTTGACCCAAGGGTATAGTGTGATAAGTTTCAGCCCCCTAGCTCAAGGGGTAAGAAAAATAATTAGGGGGGGGGGGCATTTCGGCCCGACCCCAGGCCACGACAGGTCCCAAAAAGCCCAGGCCAGATAGGGTTAATGAAAGTTCATAGACGAATGTCTTTGAAAGAAATGTTTTAGTAGGTGAGACCGGGGTAATGCCGGACGTATACCTTCAACACATGTAACATCGATACTTCTTCGCTGCACTGCAATTTACTTCTGCAGTGGCAAAGACACAAAACAGGTCTGCTGTTAGCCAACATATAAATAGGAAAAAATTGTTGTTCAATATAGATTAATAAAGAAATCATAAAGTCGAGGTCACCCTGTCGGCAAATGCGACGAGATAAAATGTCCGGTAACAAAGCTTGACTGTGAAATTAAAGTTCATAGTGCGTAGTTCATAGTGCGTAGATTCCTCCTGTATATAGGAGCATCGCCAATGCTAAGAGTGTTATACATGTATATATATATAGAAGCGAAAGTCCAGTAAGGCATATAAAAAATAAAGTAAATATGCGGGAAGGTGTTGAACGTCATTTGGAGCACTGCACGTGAAAGGTTACAGATGACATTACAGAGCGTAGTTCAGTTTTTTGATGATGAAGAGTGTATAGGTATCGCCAGAGAATACCCATCTTATTTGCGACACACCCAGGGGCGCTCAGACGAGATGAAGGGTCTATGATAAAGGCAGATATATCCTCTGGAGCCCTTGCAATGTCTGAAAGGTCTTCGGGGCACTCGGCACACATAGTTGTGTAAATAAGGGCAAGAAATTTGTCTCTGGTGTCCTGAAGGATGTCGCACGTGACAAGGAAATGTATGCTAGACTCTGGATGTTTAGAGCACAGCCAGCAGATTGGATCCACATCAAACTGGTTGAACACAACTTTGTTTGACTGGAGGGCTCGGACATCTGTTTTACACCCATAGTGACGGAGGATATCGCAGGATGAGTTTTTCCGGTTGGAAAGCAGCTGAGGATCATATATCGGAGAGAAGGATACATAATAAATTTTGAATGTGACTAAAAACACATGTTGCATAAATAGACCGCAATGGCGACCTGTGTACCAAATTTGAAAGAAAAATCCGTTAGTTCGCGGGAATTTGTGAAAACTCTCCTCAAGGAATAGAGTGAGTGAGTGAATAGGGTTTAACGTCGCTTTCAAGGAATAGATTAGACTATGGAACTTGTCCCACTTTTCGCAACCGATTCATGTATGAAGGGAATAATTATCTTCTATTTTTTTTATCTGGCTATAACGTACCCTTACTGAAGACGAAGAACAATTTTGCAATGAAATCTATGGGAATTACCCGATGATGCTGACGTAATAGAATAAAAGGACGGTTTGTACTCATTTGTCAGAAGACACTTCAACGATTAAGTACAGGAATCGACTCCTTGTCAGAGCATCCTGGCGATCCCTATCTCTTCTTCACGATACCCATGATGCCAAAGTCAAGGCATCTTGGAGATGCCGATGCAGGCCACCAATGGGCATTCGTAGAGCGTAACTCAAGGACTGGCTTGAAGTATGTGCCAGGAGCCTCGAGTCAGTGTAAATTGTCCGCATTTTACATATTTGTAATATGTGCTCAAAAGTGACAAATCACACTAATTTGATCATTGGCTATGAACGGGGACCCTTTTCTGATTATGGATTAAGGGAGTAGATGCTTAGCATTATCGATGTATTATAATTCATATAGTAAATTTCTTGTATCCTCTAATTCGTTCTTGCTTTCGTGTAGAAATGCGTTCTTTTTTCATATGTGATTGTTGTCTGATTTGCTGAGAAATATGTTGGCTGATAAAGAGATGGCTTTCAATGAACGGATGTAAATGCACAAAATACAAGTCCATGGTTAGACCAATAAGTTGGTATTACGCCAGCCTGCATACTCTTTTCATTGGTATATACGTGGTCGAGTTTACAGTTGTAGGTTCAGTGATTAACTGGGTATGTGCTAATTCCTGTTCCATGAATTGTACAAATGTATTATCTTTCTCCAGCAAGTTCATATTAAAATCTCCAAGAAAGAAAGTCGGTTTCTGTGTATTTATGAATGGCTGGATATTGTTGCGTACCTGTTCTAGCTGTACGTCTGAGAGTTTTGGTGTTTTGTAAATGAATATACCTTGAACGTCATTTCTTTTGATTTCTGCATTTATGAAGATAAATTCAACGTTATCATAGATGTGAGAATTGATCTGGTTCACAGCTATATCATCTTTTATGTATGCGACTAGTCCATGAAATGGTCTGGTCATGTTGGATGGCCGAGCTTCATCTAATCTATACATTTGAACAGCTCATACTGATCAGCTCTGTCTCACAAATTCCAATTAAGTCTGCATTCTGTATATTTGGGTCACTCAAATATATGTAAATGCAGGGATCTAGCATTGTTAAACAGTGGTTTTACCTGGGAGTTGTCAATACTGTACAGAGGTGTATAACACAACTGACGTGGATTCTTGTAAAGCCTTTCCATTTCATCCACTTTCAATGCTTTCTCAGTGAAGTCAAGAATGTGCAAGTTTGCTGATTTGTGAACTCGTGACAGTGCAACATAATGAACATGTGGTGGTTTATAACTGGAGCTTAGATCTATAACAAGTTCATCAACTGTGGCGCCTTGCGCTTTGTGAACAGTCTTAGCTGCAGCTGGGGCAAGTGGAAATTGGATTCTTTGATAAGTTTTTTTGTTATGAAGAAATGTCCGTTTTGTTTCAAATACTGGTGTCCATTGCTGATCAATATCTGTGTAATAGAGATGTTTGTATTGTTTTCTTCTTTTGCTACCCATGTTTTTATCGGTAAAAAGAACCCATACAATGGCTGGTCTCTCAGATGTTCCTTTGTACTCAATGTGTTTCAGAATTCCTGATGCACCATTTGTCAATTCATCATCGACGTCAACATTGACTGTTACATCATATGTCATGTCAACCGCAAGTTTCAGCACGCTAGGCAGGTTTCCAGTTTGGTTGAGTTTGTCTTTCTTATTAATTTCTTCTACCAAGTGAATCTTAGTCTCTTTGTTTATGTTCACAGGGGAAATAATATCTGTATCGGCGAAGACGTCTACTTTTGTAGTTTTCAGATCTTGAATCAATGTGCTGTTGAAGTTATCAACTTTCTTGTTCTCCGTAAATAAATGCAGAGCTTTCCTTGGATAGTCTACAGACGTTGTAGAAATCGTGTGAGATGTGATAATTTCCTTATCTGTTGGTTGAAGTTGATTGAATCGTAACTTGTTTAACATCTCAGCAAAGAGCGAGTCATTTTTTTCTCTCATAATTTCGGTGAGTTCAACATTTGAAAATGTTTTTTCCATAAGTTGCTTGCTAGACCGACAGACAAATCAGAGAAGATCCATGAATCCGCTACAGGACATAATTGATAAAAGTCTCCGACGGCTGTTATACTTATCCCTCCGAAATCTCGTTTTGTACCGGTTAGTTCTTGTAGTCGGTCATGCATGAAAACGAAGAGCTTGTTACCAACCATTGAGATTTCACCGATAATGATAACAGCAAGGTCTTTGTAAGTTGTTCGACATGTATTTAGCTCATCACTGTACATATGCTGTTGTGTTTGGAACATTTTCCTGTGGAAATCAGAGGCTATTGTTACCCCATTTATGTTGTAAGCTGCCTGTCCTGTGAATGCTGTTCGTAAGATCTTTATAGTATCCAGGTCATCTCCATCTTTTGAATTTAGAAGTCTATGTAATGTTTGGTAGAGAGCTTGTACTACTACAGATTTACCAACACCTGGCTGCCAGATAGGAATGCGTAAAGAGGACCAGTCTTTGTAGAAATTCATTGTATAACGTGATTGAAGAATTCTCGTTGTTTAATGTTGAGAGATCGGAGCAAATTTGTTTCAACGGATACAGAGTTACCAGGTAAATCAAGATCTTGGCCAATATCTGCTGTGCTCTGGGATTGTGTCGGGGTAATAAAGTGGATAAACTCCTCTGACTGACTGGTAGATTTCTCAGCATCTTCTGCTTGCACTTGTTCAGTGCTGGGTGCTAAAATATCAAACTCTGTGGCCAGGTCTTGTTCAGCTTGTTGCCTCGCTAGATCGAATTCTTCAACATGGTGTTCGTATTTTCGCAGCAATGGTAAAATCTCTGCACTTTTATTTTGGTAATGACCTTCATATGTGTCGTATCCACCCTTAAGATCTTAGTTGTCATCTCTCCATGGTATAAATAGAAGAAGTTTTTCTCTGTAGAAGTTCTCAGAATTTGTGCTCTTGCTGTATCTTACATATCGTATTACCTTTGGGTTCCTCCTTTATCTGATTGTTATGCCACCTCGCAATTTCATCACAATATTTGTGTCACCGAACACTGTATCATTGTCTGTCTCTACATTATTGCCAGATGTCGGTAGATGACTTTTATCATCATCATTGCATTCAACTTCAAAACTAGGTTCCTTTTGTCCATACTTAACTTCTAACTCTGAAACATAATCAGCGAGACAGTATCTTTCGATTTGTTGTTGGTCTTTTTGCATACCTCTTGATGCTGTTGTCAGATTCAATGTCTGTCGAGTCATCTGGAAGCTATTCGAGCTGTTCTTCATTTTTTAAGAAAAAACTCTCTGGTCTGCAATTGATGTATTGATGAATACTACTTCACGAGATGCTCGTGTTAGTGGCATATGTAACACCAGATATGATGCTTCCTGGACACTTATTTCAACAAAATTAAAGAACTTGTTTCCAATATGTCGAACCTGCCGCTTGAGATCCATGTTTCCATCTGTTGCCTCTTTAGACGCCTGTTCTAGCATAGTACTCATAACTCAAGTGATTTTCTGATATAGGAAACAACGTACATTGCACAGGCATAGGGGTCAAGTACAAATTGTATGTCCAGGTTTGCTCTCCGTGCGCTAAGCACAACTTTATTGTAATAATTCACACGCATCTCTGATGGGTTTCTTTTCAAACACACCTTGGGTCCTTTGAGAGAGCTCCGTATGCATTTAATATATCCTGATTCTTCCATTTGCACAACATCTTTCAGAAATTATTCGTATGACATATCACATCCGTCCTTGAACCCGTTCATTCTAGCATGTATTTCTGAGTATTTTTCCTGTACTCCTCGTCATCATTTTCTAGTGGTTCTAAGACCATTGTCTTTTGAAGTGGTGGAAGGGGAAACCCAAATCTACAGACAGATCTACCACCTTTCTTGCATGTTTTCGAATGCTTATGAATCTGCAGTTGAACCATGTCTCGTAGGTCTTCCTCGATATCCAGGGAACAAGTCAAATATTTGTCAACATACTGAACAATGTCGTCTTCAGAATCCACATTATATTTAGGTGCATTCGCTGTCCATACTATCATGTGAATCTTTGGCGAGCCTCGATTTTGAAATTGAATGCGTTGGAATGTATCGGTAACAGATCTAATTGGAGAGTATTCACTTTTAAGTAGAGTGTTCTAGATGCGCTTCTCTCTTGTAGGAAACAAGCTTATGTTTATGTATACTATGATTGTCTTTTTGAATTTGGTGCTAATACTGTTATATGGAATATGAAATAGGTCTTTGGATTATGGACGCGGATATTCTCTAATGGACGACGGCTGGATTATGAATGACGGACTAGAAGTAATTACAAATACTTGCACTCTGTGGTCAAAGAACCTGCACGATATTACAGGGTCTTTTTGAACAAGTTTGACTTTGTCAGACCATGTAATATTTTCTATTTCTTTATCGAAACACGGCACACCAGCTAAGGCAGCTAAAGTTTCAAGTAAATCTGTTCAACGAGAAAACATGGATACATCAACCTATATCGTGTCCGAAACATCTTTTTTTACAATTTGTTCTTTTTCATGCTGAAAATAGTCTTGGTTCTTTCGATCTTCTGATTTTCGATTTCTGTGCGAGGCTTTGCCTTCTTCTTTCAGACTGTTTCATTCTTTCAATCGTGAAGAAAGTTCTATCCTGTCACAGTTGTCTCTTTCTGGTCAAATCTACCTTTGACTCCGCTTGTGAAAACGCTGGATCAAGTCTAGCTTTTTCTTCAATAATCTTTCTCGTTTCAAAAACCGTGAATCTTCTCTACATTTTCGCTTACATTTCAGATCTATCACCCTGTGCTTTTCCGGATCTGTTTTTCTAGATTTCTGTTTACTTTGGACATCTATTACCCTGTGCTTTTCCGGTTCTTTTTCCCTAGCTCTCCTCTTACTTTGTCTTTCAATCACTAAGAAGCTTGGATCATTCCTGGCTTTCCGTGTACTGTGCACATCTACTACCCTGTGTTTTTCCGGATCATTTTTTTTCTAGATTTCTGTTTACTTTGGACATCGATTACCCTGTGCTTTTCCGGTTCTTTTTCCCTAGCTCCCCTCTTATTTTATCTTTCAATCACTAAGAAGCTTGGATCATTCCTTGCTTTCCGTTTACTGTGCATATCTATTTCCCTGTACTTTTCCGGATTTTTTTTTCGAGCTTTCTGTTTACGCTGGACAGCTATTACCCTGTGCTTTTCCGGTTCTTTTTCCCTAGCTCTCCTCTTACTTTGTCTTTGAGTCACTAAGAAGCTTGGGTCAGTCCTTGTTTTTCGTTTACTGTGCACATCTATTACCCTGTGCTTTTCCGGGTCTTTTTTTCTAGATTTCTGTTTACTTTGTCTTTCAAGCACTACGAAGTTTGGATCATTCCTTGCTTTCTGTTTACTTTGAACATCTATTGATCTGTGCTTTTCTGGATATTTTTCTCTAGCGCTTGATTTGCTTGATTTGTGTCAGATTGTTTCAATATTTTTTTCTTTGAACTTCTTTGTTTCATTTTCTTTATGTACGTACGCATGTACTCTCGCCGTGTACAAGAATGAATTGTTTTGTCACTTTTGTGGTCAGTTGAACATTTTTTCTGCTTTAATATTTGTCTTTTTTCTGATCTTAAAAATATAACAGAATTCTATAATCATGATCATTTGCACTTTCTTCAGTCAGTCCTATAGTCTTCTCAGAACACTTTGATGTCTGATGAGTACAACTGTCTGAACTTATCCTCAATAAGTTGGCGGCTGTTACTTCGAAAATATCATCTTCCCGATAAGCCATTGATTGTGCTAGACGAAGACAATGTTCAAATACATCGTGTTTGTCATTATAATGTAGCACAATACTTGATCCATTCGGTTCAACAGAACCAGTCAAGTGTCTTGAGTGAGCACACAGTAGATGCTATTTTGCTAAATTACAATGAATGTACTTTCCTTGAATGTTACAATAGCAGCATCACTACTGTTTTGAAGTAAAGCAGCATGTAATGCTTCAGCCAGCGTTAAGATCTGCAGTTCATCTAGGTTTTCGCTCGTATTGCCCAGTGTTCCCATTAATGATTCTCGAAATGCAAAATTGTACAGATTACCATTTGTATATTCCACTGACCCACGAATGTCATTAATGGCAAGGAGATCATGATGGATTGTGCTACTTCGCCGCAAAAATTCATACATTTACGTGGCATGTGGTCTACATCATTTGATGTCCAAATTGTTGTTGGTTTCTCTTGACTGTATATGAGAACTGATAAACTATTCATTACATACTGTTTACCAGCATTGTCCAGAAATCTGGGATGGCTTTGGTCGAAGTGACCCTGTATTAGTACTGGCAAACTCGAAATACATGTGTTTCCTTCGAATCTATGTTGTGAAATTATACCCGGACACGTTTCTGCTGATTCATGTTCTCCTTCAGCATCTGCGACATCATAATGAGTGTCATGTATTGAAAAAAATATTTTGTCTGTTTGTTTACCAACAGGAATTTCGGATGTCTAAGGTTTGCATGGTTTTGTATGTTCATGTGTTTGTTATAGATGTATTCAATAGCTTGTTCATAGTTCTTGAAATGGTTTGGTTTGTTCGTTTGTTCTTAGCTCTTGCAACTTTTGTACATTATTTTGACATCACTGCATTGCACGGTGGCAATGGCACCCTCGGTGAGGTGCAAACGGAAGGTTCCGAGTCCGTGGTGGTCGTCTGACCTGCACACAATCAATTCTACTATGTTGTGTAGCTGATGGTGGTACACTCGATGGTGTACAGACGCACGGATGCGAATCGGACCTCGGTGAGACATCCCCGTCTGAGAAGTTGTCAACCTTGGGGCATTTGAAGATTTTCCCTGCAGCAGGGATGGTTCTTCCAGATCATGGAATGACGAACTCTCCGCCCTCCTCTGTCTCATCCGCGATCTCTGCTGCGCAGCGTACCGACGTGAGGATTTGCGCTTTACTCCCATGCTGTGAAATATATACATCCATAAAAACTTGTATGGCTAAGGTGAACATATGATGGTGACAATTGAGTGTAGGACAAAATCCCCATCGGACAAACCCCCATCACATATTAATATCTCGAGACAATGTTATTTCAAATTGTATGATCTTATATTTTCTTAGATCAATAATTGAAAGATAATTTAAATTCCTTTGATGTCCCCAAAACTGCTTGTGAGATTAAAGATTAGTGAGGATTAATAATAGGTTTTCTACAAATTCTTTACTTAGATCTCGACGGTGTGAGATCCACAGTTACGTGGAGAGTCCATTCATTGTTTATTAATAATTGTTGATGTGTACATCAATCAATATAGTCCACTTTGAAGTGCCAGAAGATGCTTGAATAATATAATACAGCTAAGCTGAAATACACAAAGAAAATAACGATAACAAATTCCTGTTCATAGAGAATAAATAATTTTTCATAAAATTATTATATTCAAAATTTATAAATTCTATCAGAAATTAGGTCGGAAATAACTGTTTCCATTAAGTGGGTGTTTTGTCCGATTTTCCTATTTTGGGGGTTTGTCCGTTATTGGTTTGTCCGTGGGTTTTTGTCCGTGCCCCGTGACAATTTGATAAATTTTGTTGTTGTTGTGCCGTCACAACATGACACTGACATCGCAGCAAACCATGACCTCGCCATAGATAATGTTCGGTTCAGAGAATTTTTGTAAATATTACACGAATTTCCATGAAAATTTACATTCTGCTTGCCCTGATATGTTTTAATCACGTTGCAAGTTTCATTTCTGTGAAGCTGATATAACATAGGTCGCGAAACACCACGCGGACGCGTCCTGCATGAAGACATGAACATCGCGATGATCACAAACCAGCGAACGCCTTCCCTCAATATTCCAAACTACGGTACCGTACTTCCGTGTTTCATCAGTGTTAACAGTGAAATTATCCGTTATGTGGTTGTGTTGTCCGCTAAAACGCTTGGGACTATTTATTTTATGCCAAGTATGAATAAGCAATATAGAAGAGATCAGCTAACTTACCTTTGCCAAATGGCTGCCGATTTGGAAAGAAACGTCTATCCCACAATAATACTCTAAGTCAGCCAATCAAAGCTGTCGTTGGATGAAACCTCGTTTCGATTTGGAGCACGTTCTCTGCTCAGTAAAAAGTTCTACCGTCTGTCCCAGATAATATATTCCGAGACGTTTTCGGCGATATTTCGGAGACAATTTATCGTATAGCATTGAAACCTCACACAGTATATCAATTAAAACATACTAATTCCCCCCCCCCCATATTTCATTAAAATCTGTTGGGAATTGGCGAAAATCACCAATACATATCTTGTTATTTTGGGGCTACGATGACGTTGATCTGCCAATGTTATATAACATGCAGACTTGACGTCATGACATCAAAAATAACCTACCAATCTCCCATCCAATTCTTGTTTTCGCAATTTGTTGAGAAAAGGTGTCTTTTACAACTATAACCCAAGGGGAACCTGTGTACCAAATTTTGAGAAAGAGCCATGCAGTAGTTCCTGAGAATTCACGACAACGAGAATTGTTTACGGACGGACGACGGACGAAAGGCGATTGGAATAGCCCACCATCTGGTGATGGTGGGTTAAAAATCGAGGGATAATTTCTTTGATCCAAACGCCAAACAAAAACCTAACTGATATACGGAACTGGAGACCAATTACACTCTTGAATACAGATTGCAAAATACCACCTAAAGTACTGGCGAATAGAATAAAATTAGTTAGAATATTAAACATGGTTTGTCCGAAGTCGGTATATTGGAGAAAACGTAAGATTTTTATTGGATATACTGGATACATATAAAGATGAAATAAATTTAGTTTTGGTGAAAATATTCTGAAATGGGTTGGAAGGTTTTACCGAAATACTACTTCGATAACAAAGAAATGAAAGGAACTTCCTTTGCTGATGATACGACACTCACTTTGGGAAACTAGAGTTCGGTTGAACATAGTCTATCTATATAAATCAGTTGAAATAATAAGTGGGCTGAAAGTTGATATCGACAAATCTTTCTTAGCGAACATTAATAAAAGGTCAAGGTACCAACCGCGTAAGTCCTCAATGATGGCATTAAGTCACTGGGCAAGAATTTTAACAATCTTCAGAAGAAAAATCTCGACCCCATGATTTATTTTGACAAACTAGAGGCACTCGAATTCATTTTAAGGTGCAACTACATTCCGCCGAAAATATATACCTGTCAACACAAGAAATCTTAATTGGCTATTTCGATGCTTGTAAACTTATTAAATTCAACTTGCTGTATGTAAAATAGTTTCTGTACAGTTGTCATATCGCCAAATCCCTACCTTTCTTCATCAGTTTTCGAACTTTTAAAGCGTTTTAACCATGCATCAATGTAACAATATTGACAGTACGTTCCTGAACATGATGTAGTTTGTACCGACGTTCATATAATTTGGTAGAGATACAATACTCTATTTTAATCATGTTTCTTGCCAGCTAGTCCCTATTTTGGAAATGCCGCAATTACATTGGTTAGTCTTTTGTTAGAGCATGTAGATAGTGAGAGAGAGGGGCAATTAAGGTTTAACATCGCGTTCAGCAATATTTCAGCTATATAGCGACGCTCAAACAAAATTCTAAGTACTCAAGCCATTAACTTAGTAATCCAACACATTAAAACATACACACATTAAAATTTATGCAACAAACAGATTTCTCTCAAATAACCCAAGACACAAACCTTTCTCACCCGACTGAAAAGAACATCCAATGCAGTCACTCGATGAAAAGAATCTCTTACAATCTTAAAATCCATGCAGTCGATAAGAATATGTTTCACTCTGAGATGTTAGAGGCATGGAATACACCTTGGAACCGGCTCTTTTTTTTAAGTAAATGGTCGTGAGTTAATAGTGTATGGCCGATTCTACATCGCCTGATCCTGGTTTGTTCGAAACGTTTCTGGCTGTTCAGATGAGTATAGCCTACATTTTTTTTAATTTATGAAATTAGTTATTATTCACAGCATCGCAGAAAGAGTGAAACAGTCGTCTCACATAAGTACAGCTATATCTAAAATCGCTATATGGGATTCCCATAGGATCAACTTCATCATCTAGGGCTGCTTTAGCCCTTCTGTCAGCCTCAGTATCTCATTTGATGCAAACGTGACTAGGCAACCAACAAAACACAAGATCAATCTGTTGATCAAATATACAGTCATGTAATTGTAGACTATTCAAGATAGTGGGATGAGCCAAAGTTCCACTTTTAATCGCGTGAAGGCATGACAGTGAATCTGAGAATATGACATATTTTTTTTTCTTTTAGTGGACTCAATACCTTCCAAAGCCAACAATATAGCTTCTGCAGTGAATATTGAATTTTTAGGTTTTAGTTTTGGAACTAAAGATAGTAAGAAGCACATGCTACTCTATCACCATCTTTAGAACCATCTGTATAAATAGCCTGATGTGATCTGGGGTTTTTGCTCTCAGCAGACCAAATTATTATGTATACAAGTGCTGGCTCGTGTTTGCCTTTTTATATTTCGTTAGTGTAATATCTACTTCTGGTTAACCCAAATAAGCTAACTGCCACGGTGGAATTGGTAAGAGCTTGTTAGGTAAAATTTGACTAAGCTTAATACCAGCTACTACAATGTGTGGTTTCATACGAATTCCAAGAGCTGGAATAATGGAGGGTTTCTTTAAAAAAAGATCCACAAACTGAGATTTGAAAATACAGTTATATGCAGGATTCGAGTGATTTGATCGAAATGTTGTGATATAGTGCAGTGATAGTTTAATTCTTCGAAGTTCTAAAGGACATTCCTCTGCTACGAAATATAAGCTTTCTTTGTGTGATGTTCTGAACGCTCTATAGTCCTTGATGGGGAATAGGATCCAGCTTTGCCAAGTTTGACTCGCTTGCACCGTGGTAAACAATAGAGCCATCATCAATTTTGGGACGAACAAGTGATCGATATAAATGGAGAAGTGTTTGCTGATCTCCTTTGACTTTAGTTGGCAAATACCTTCAACAAATAAAGAGCTTTCGCACACTTAGCTTTCAAGCAATTTATATGCGATAAGGTCGATAATCGGTGGTCGAACAATATTTCTAAGAATTTGACCTCTTTTACTTCTACAGTTCCATTTAATGTAAGTATTGGATCTTTGTGCTGGAAATACAATACAATTTGTTTTAGCTCTGGCGAATTTGAAGTCAGTTTCTAGACTCCATTTCTGGATATTATTTAAACAAAGTTGTAATGTTATCTCAATATTGTGTATACCTTTTCCACTGAAGGAATGGAAGTTATCATAATATAACGCGGTTATATGAACGCGAAAATGGTTTGAATGAGAAATATAAAAAAAATCTAGCGTAAACGAATATTTTATTGTATTTGCGTATGTTTTAAGATTGTATACTCGAGTACGTCAGTCCTCTCTTTTATACGAGTTGAGATCTGCCGACAATATTGTCGCAAGTATATAACAAATTTGTTATTTTGTACAAATACAATAGTAACGCTCTCGAATAAGTGATCTAAATGTATCGACTCTATGCAGACGAGAAGAGAATAAAAAACAAAGTTCCTTTCAAATTGCAAATGTAACAACAACAATCGTCCTGAAATATAAACTTATCATTAGTAGCCGAAAGTATATTTTTAATGTTACAATATTTGTCCACTGATGTTTATATTGCGAGAATTGTTCCCAAATGTCTATTGAGGGGGGGGGGGGTAGTATGTCTTTGGACTTTTTTAAGTTTGTTCTAGGCCACGTGGGCAAGACATTATTGTAAATGCGTGGGCATATGGCAAATAAATGACCAGTGGGTTGTCCAAGGAAAAAAAGAAACCATATTATGGTATGGAACTATTTTTCCCGGTTCACTTAATAATAATAATGTAACACAGTAACAAAATATTCATAGGTGTTGTACAGGGCAATATTTCAGGTCACATGAAAACGTCAAGGTTGCTACTTACTATCATTTCAGTAACATATATTCTTATATTTCAGAGAGCCACACCTTAGAGTTCATCACTGTGGGAGGAGAGGAGTATATCAGGCTACCCAAGCCGTGTAACCTCCTTGAACACCTGTGCCCCGTCTCGTGTTACATGCAGTCGAAGAGACTAGAGGGTGGATTTAATTGTATTCATTGTTACTGCTCTGCGCTGAGCGGCACGCATTTGGTAGGCTAATATTTATTCGCGAAGTGTAACATTCCTGTCAAATTGTTCTTCGAATATTCCCCGGAAAACTATGCATATTGTAATTGCTATCATCGAGGCAGAAAGGTAGTGAAAAAACTTCTATCCTGAAATACACGAGTAGTGTATTCAATTTAAATTTCGTTTCTGCCAATTATGACTGATACCGATTTACAAGACACTCATTTATATCAGAAACAAATGAACTAATTCGCTTCTGGTTATATGCATATAAATAGTTTTTTGGCTAATATTGTCTTAAGCTAAAAATTCAGTCAATAATTTTTTTTGTGGACGATGGTTGACTGTTGTATTGACACGTTATACACCGAATGCATACATGTATATATACGAAATTAATTTGTGCCTTCAATGTTAGGCCTGTTTTTCGCTTCACCAGAGAAGAAAAGAAAATGCTGTGGATATTCCTTTATCTCTACTGACATTTAGATTAGATAGTGACACACTAACATTGTTTTTTAAGGCAGATCTGATTGGTAGAAGGTGGGCCTAATTGCTTCCTTTAATAAAATCAGTCAGCTTCGTCGAATAACATGCAGGGATCAGATTCTTCCGTTAATAAAATCAGTCAGATTAGACTTGTATTTAAAAGTAAGACGCTTTCCTGTTGTCATGTTCGATGTGAGACAGGATCCATTGTACAAGATCCGTAACTAAACTACAATGGTTCCATGCTGGTCTGCAGTTATCGAATTTGACAAATGGACGGAATTATTCACAGAGTAAGTGCTGACATGACTTTCCTGACTTGTGCGTAATTCAAGAGTTCGCTTTTGGGAATGGACTCAAAAGTTCATTTTTATAGAACCAACACCAGGTGAAGAAATGTGATGACACGTAACATTTGTGCTGATCAGCAATATTGAGTATGTTCATGCAAAATATTCATGGGGATCACGTGAATTTTATGGAAATTTCGCATTTGTATTTATTCATTCTAAGAATACAACATCTTCCACAAAGATTACATTTTTTCCGAAGAAAAGTCACACAATTCGCGAAAGGGTCCGTCAATACGTTTGTGTCTGCTGTTGAAAAAGGCAATCATAAAAATTATTCATTCAAAGTGGAAACCAGGATCATTCGTGAGAATAAGCCCTTTATGTAAACGTTCAATTTGATGCAATCTCAGTAAACTCAGATATAATATCACGGAATATTATATCTGTTTTCAGCCCTATAAATCCCGTGCGAGTTGAAACTACTATTGTTAGCCAATCAGATGGATAGCTGGTTGTAACTATTTCACAATCACGCCCACAGTAATTACACACGGTAGCTCGTGATCTAATATATAAACATTATTCCGAAACAGTTTCCAAATAAGGCATCATTTCCCGGCAGGGTCCGTAAACATCAAAGAGTTTACTCCCGCCGAAAAGTCTGGCTTTGTTAGGGGTAGAAAATATCAAAAGATTGTGCCGTGCGAAGATGTTAATCTCCTTGAAGTAAACATCAATCATTGTCAGAGCGAAATGGTTGAAATGGTCGTGATTGGTTGATTATGGGATCTCGTAGAATATCGGCGAACATTTTGCACGAAGTTTTCATAGCGTGACGTCCAGATGGTATTCTCCTGATTTACCATCTTGGTTTACCTAGATTGAATATGATGATTCAACTGGACTATCAGTGGTTCCTTTAAACTCAAGCGAAGTTTGATATATCCCTCACAGCGTCGCCGATATTGGATTATGCAAAGCAGAGAGATCGTCTGTATAGCGTTTGGTGATACGCAAGACACGAGCTTTGAAACTACATTACCGCCAGTTAAAATACAGATAGCCATACTGTATATAGCACAGAACAGGAAATTTCTCAGACAAGACAATGTTTCATACAACGATATTTTGATTTAGAACTAAGAGTCCATTTACTCTAGGATTTGTCGTATGATTTGTTCAACCTTTCACAGACCTATTTTGATCTACCTGAAGAAGGAATGTTACGGCTGTATGGAAGCACGCACATCGCGCCTTTCTGCTTTTAATAGCAGAGAGACTGTTATCAGTCGGTACTGATCCAGGTAGCTTTTGTTGGGGATTGCTTGCGAAGCTTTCCAACTGCAAAGGGAGGAGCGGGATACTACCGGTATTGGTAAAATGGACGCTCAGTTAGAGAAATTGTATTCTGTAAATGGCTAATACAATTTGCGTACGAAAATGCTCACGAGGCTAGCGCTTACTTCAGGGAGAGTAGGAAATGAAGTTGCAGAGTAACGGAATAAATGATGTTCACCAATAGGCAACAAAAGAATACTGACAGTGAAACTGGTATTTTGCCATACAGTATATATAACATCATTTCCCTTTTAAGTTAACATACACGTGTGGATGAAACATATCCTAGAGACAGCGAGCTTGACAGACTGTTCCAACATCAGAAGTTAAAAATATGTTACGTCAAACTTTAATCTTCCTGTACATACAAGGGGAAAAGTTGACACTTAGGCCCAATCTAATTAAAATTAAATCCTATCTGCTCCCCCATGTGGATATGTCACTTGCACATATACGATCATTTCGCTTGCACATATACGATTGGGGAGCATTAATAGGATATTAATTTATTAAGATTGCACTTGGGCCTGACCAGGATTAAGAAATTAGTAGCAGTTTACAACGTGCGGTGCCAAGAATATTAGCACAAATCGTTACAGTTAGTATTGTCTTCAGTAACTGATTTACGCGAACAGGTACTCGGATGATTTTTTCGTATACTAATCAAAACATAATGCCTAGAATATAGCTCTTTCCGGAAAGTGTCTGA
>JAVTVY010056542.1:0-31749 GCA_036873755.1 Hanleya hanleyi
AGTACTATCACAGTACAAAGGCTTCTACGGCACCGGCCCATCTCTCTGTAACACCGCAGGACTATTCAACTGCACGGCTCACCACAGCAGCAGACGGCACCCCTCGTAGGAATGCACCCCCAGGCTTCAGCGACCCCGCTCACGGCGACTCACTCCGCGGCCCCGCTACAAGGACGAATCATCAAGGCTAGAGTTACGGCTACACGGTCCACATAGGATCGGACATCAATAACACACGGTGGATAGGCAGGCACCTGGTCTGGTAACCCTCTCCCTATACTACTGTATGGGCACCTGGAATCGGCACCCTCCTTCTATACTACTGTATGGTCAACTAGTATAGGAACCCTCCTTCTATACTACTGTATGGTCAGTTGACCCTTGAACCCTCTCTCTATACTACTGCAGGGTCTTCCGCAATAGATGGGCATCACGTCTAGGATTCCCCCTCTATATACTACTGTATGAGACAGTAGTAATCTATCATTGGCCGTGAATTACTCAATATATGCACAGGGTGGTGAGAGACTGTATGCTTATGGGGCGTGAATGGGCAATCGTTTATCGTACGATTGACTGGGTAGGTGTATATATATCAAGCTATAGGCTCGAACCTATAGCTTGTGGGTGTTAGCGTGAATGTATTTCAACCCGTAGGTTGTGTATTAAGTACATGTATGCATGAATAATTGTTTATGTAGGAACTGTGTATGAAATGCTTTAGCTATATCTTCTTCACAGGGACTCGCATCCCTTACCAGATACAGCTTAATAGATACACGAACCACAGCGCAATCTTTGAACAACTGTGCGATAAGGTTGAAAGCAAAGAGAGATGCGGCTAATGTATGGCCATGCTATCGACCCTAACGCCGTTAGTTAATTCCCAGAGCTGAGCCCGTACTGGCGTACGGTAGAGAATAAGAATAACCATTGGCGATAAACGTCTATACTCTTAACTTCCAGCGCAATATCCGTTCAACTGTGCAATACGGTTGATGCCGAATAGAGATCGAAGTAGAGTAAACACGGCCCGAACATGTGAATGTAAGTGTGTGTAAATGTGTGCAATGATGATGCTATAATATTCGGCGGCCTGGTCCCAAATTCGGCGGCGGCACAAATTCGGCGGCGGGCTTTCTCCGGCCCGGCAATGTACAAATTCGGCGGCGGGCTTCTCCGGCCCGGCAATGTACTGGATTCTTCTCCCCAATATATTTGGCGTGTGCTCTCACCTCGATGTTTCTGCTGGTCTGCCTCGTTCCAGCGAGAGTCCGGCTTATATATGGCTACCGTTCTTCTTCTGCGGATAAAGGCAGAAACACGTCGTCGAAGATGACAGCGCCCTCTTTATTGTCACTTACACCACTTCCCGATCAGTTTATCTGGACTTCGCTGGATAAATATGGCTATGGAGGAACAAACCATAATTCATAACGGACATAACTGGTAAATCTTAGCTTCCAACTCTCTCTAGTTAATTCATACGAGGACCGCAAAGTTCACTGTCCCTCATCTGCATATTTACCGAAATCGACTTCCGCATTCCTGACTGACGTCATTCTCAGCGAAGCGAGTAGCTCACCAGGGCCCCTTCCACCGTCCAGACTGGTCGTTTGAGATAACTTCACCGGGATTTCGAGGCATTGTCTGTCTCCCGGATTATTATAGTTCATTCTAGGCAAATTACAGCGTTGAATTCCAGCAGGTAAGTCAACCGCACACATAAACACAATGTAACTTTCGATTTCACAGTAGTCACGTGTCAGAACACAAGCAGTGGCTGATTAAAGGGGATCCCAAGGGGTGGTTGTCATTCTGCACTTTCGTTACAATAGCATTTCACATGAGTTGGGCATGAAAGCCATGAAATATAAGATAGACAACTATCCTAATCCAAACGAACAACGTTTTTCAATGGAATACATTCGATCCGATTCATAAACCGCATGAATTGGCGGGTTTGCGTGGTTGGCAGATGTTCTGGCTGGCTCATGGTCGGCGACCAACGCCGGGCCAACGTCGTATTTTGGTTGGCATGTATAATAAATAGGCTATAGTCTGTCGCTACAGTTTTTCTGAGCCTAAGTAAATTGCCCAGGTTATAACAGGTGAGTTGGCACCTCCTAAATTGAAATGTACTATAGTTGGTGCTTGTGCTGGCATGAAGGATCAGGCTGGTGGGTTGACCCTTTGTGTGCTGGTGGGCCATGATGTGGTCTTCCAGTGTAAAATAGACCTGCCCAAGCGTGCAGGCGGGGAATGTGATGTTTTATCTGCAAAACTAGTTCTAGGTGCCGTCTGTGTTGGTCATTTCGTTGGAGAGGAAGAATTTCATTTGTCCATATTTTCACCATGCATTTTTGCGAGAACCATCATTCGTCAGGTATGTCTACATTTATATATATTTAAACTCGAAATAAATAAAGCGACTACCTCTCCACACTGGGATTTTTACATATATTTATTAATGTTATGATTATTTTTGGAAACTATATTCTGTCATAATTAATTAGAAAAAGTTAATTGGATGATTCGGTCTGAAATAGACTAAATTGAACTTGCTAGTGTATACATGTAGTCAGCAAGATTTTTTGTACTAGTAAATGGAATGAAGTCTATTTGTTCAAAATTTGGCAAAGCATCTATAGGGTGTCCAGATATAGTATGGCAATAGTTCATAGTTGTTTTTTTTATATTGCTTTGTTTATTAATTTCAGTATGTTTCTATTTGTTTCAGCGTGAAACTGTTACCCTATATTATCTTGTCTTTCGAATCATCTCTCGACCGGCGTCCAAACCCCTAGTTTATACATGGTTGGCAGATGTCATGGTTGGCTCATGGTCGGCGACCAAAGAGGTTTGGTTGGCAGTGTTGGCGAATGACATGGTTGGCTCATGGTCGGTTGGACCAACGTTGGTTTCAGGCGGGCATGGTTCACCGAATATATGATTGGCTCAAGATCGACAGCCAACATTGGGTCACCGTTGGTATTATACTGGCACGATTGAAAGAAGTTACGTTTAGCATATGGTTGAACACATACGGTTACCCAAAGTAATGTCCAAAAATTATATATTCAGAAGCGTCTTCATTAATCGTTTTTCCTTCAATCGAGAATTTTCATTGGTTTTCTCGAAGAATGTCGAGAGAAAAAAAAATAAATAAACGAAATCGTTTTCAAAATACTCGGTTGATTTTCTCGACATCGTTTTTCATTCGTCTATTTTGACCCATCGAGAATCAATGGTTTTATATTAATCGAGAGAATGTCGAGAAATTCTGACAGAGAAAGCTTCCAGAGGATATTGCAAAACCATCGAGAGGCGAATGGATAAAATTATTGCATTCACAGATTAACAGCTGTTACGCCGCAATGCGTGAGGGTGCTACATCAAGTAAACGCCCAGGTAAAATTGAGCTGTATCTGCCGTTTTAACAATGTAATGCTAACATACAATGTCATCGCGATTTTAAAAGAGAATGCATTGAATTATCACATTTTCATAAGCTTTATTTTATCATACTTAATAAATGTAGTCCAACGATTGTCAGTCCGTTTAAACATGTGACCGCCCAAACGATCCATCTCCGTTCTTGCCTATTTAAAATCAAACAGGGAATATCGTCTGTATTATATTTTGTTTTCATTCATGTTCTATCTATAATAACGGGCATATACGTATACATTGGGAATACACTTCTGTGAATGTATGTATCATGGGTCTATCAGTGGGGCCGAGCACATGCATGGGATATTTAGACCTGCATAGAACCAGTAAACTGGTTCCCTAGTCTACGAGTATATGTCAGCAAAGTATGCTAGGCAGGTTACCAGGCTAGGCGAAGTCAGAATTGGCACTAATTTCAATCGTTTTTTTCTCCCATGAGAACAATTCTCGAAGGATTCTCGATTGATTCGCGATATCGTTTTTCTTTAAACCGATCAATAAAGCGAAAGAAAAGCGATTTCACCAATCGTTCAGTTTTTATGAAAAGAAATCTCGATTCTCTCTCACCTGGAATTCGTGATATCGAGAAAAGATCACAGATTTCTCGACGAAAAACCGAACGATATTTGGAGACGCTTCCTTGTAAGTGTGGACGCTATAGTGCAGAGGACAAAACATGTATTACTTTTTCTTGGGCTGTCCATATGTCAATTGAGCTATATAATCCTGGCATGCCCTATTCATTCCGTCGGCATTCGCCCGTCTTTCAATCAAGTTTTTATCCATTCTTAATAATTTAATATAATTTCATTACTCCCCAATTGTAAACGTCGCTACGATATATCCCAATGCTGGAAAACAAGGATTTACTTTTAATTGCAATAATCCCAAGACTGAATTGAAAAATAAATCCTTCACTGACACAGAGATTTAATAATAGACGTTCTTACAAATTAATATATTAGAATCAAAATTCATCACCATATCGTAACTTGATTGCGTTAAACAATTATTAATTCGAAACTGCCCTTCAAAATTGGCACATGTGACCAGCTGACCCTGACCACGAAAATCATCAATTCATGCGCATGTTAATAAATGTTACATAATTAATTCTGATGTTCAACTTCATGCATGTTAATGACAGACACGTTTAGTACAAAATACATGAATCATGAAAGATTTACATTATAATAACTAGTGCCCATTCACCCCCATGACTCATTTACCCCCATGGGTTAGTTTATAGGGATAGGGAGATTGCGTGCCCTTTCTATACTACTCATCGCACATGCCTGGCCCATGGAATCTCAGGTAGCGAAAACCCCAGTTCCCGCACCCTATCCCATGCCACACCTATAAGGATAGGGAGATCGTGTGCCCTTTCCATACCACTACTCATCGCGCATGCGCAGTCGACCCATTCTACTGTAGGGTACAAGCCTGGCCCATGAAATCTCGGGTAGCGGAAACCCGAGGTCTCTCGCCCCAACCTATCCCGCGCCACACCTATGCGACCCGCTGTGCAGTGAGTAAAGCGGAGGAAGAGGAGTAGGTGAGTAAAGCGGAGGAGGAGTAGGAGAAGGAGGAGGAGGAGGAGGAGGAGGAGTAGGACACGCCAGGGATTATACTAGGGAGATGTTTACAGCTATGCGGCAGCCATGATATATATACAAATAACTACCAACCGCTATTTATAATATAATCACATAACCCCGTTTTATTATAAAACAATGGGGTCAGATAACAGGATGGGTGGGTTTTTGAAAACAAATAGATCACCACAGTGTACAGTCTAAACGTCAACATAAAATCTCAACTGATGCCGGTATGACATATCGACGGATAATAAATACCGAAAACGAGCGTGAAGCGGGAAGGAACTACTCACGAAGTGTGAAACTTGTGAGCAGAAGTAAACCCAAGCCAATCGATGAATAGTGTTTAGAGCATGGGTCGAGAAGAGAACTATTCATGAGCTTTGCTTACTTGTGAACAGACATAAACCTAAGCCCCAGGAGAACTGCAATTAGGTGTTTTTGTGATATAAAAACGAGCCAATTAGATTGGCTTTTTCCATCCGAAATTTGAGGTCAAATAACATTGGTTGATCGGTTGTCAGCAGCAGCAACAGTCTTTCACATGCGACTTGCGTGCGATGAATTGTGTAACAAGCCGAAGTGTTGATAATTAACGCAGGAGCGGTGCGCAAAATATGCTTCCTATATTTGGAATAAAGTCAAATATGAAGATGAAGAGGACGTTGAATGAACATGTAGTTTCTATCATTTTGATTTGGAAAAAGCATATGATGCGACTTTCATACTGTTGGATTAAAAGACCGTTTACTCAATTTTACATTCAACTTTTTGAATGATGGACAAATTGGTTGAGTATTTCATTGCCTGATCTTTTCATTCAGATAGCTGAAAAAATGTTGAAAGCGACGTTAAATCCTATTCACTCACTCACTCATTTCAAACAGGACCAGGGTATCCCACAAGGCTGTATTTTGTCTACTATGTTTAGTATCAATATCAACTGCTTAGCCGAAGTTGTAAATAAATCCATTGGTGGTTCGCTCTTTTTAGATGATTACAACATATCGAGTAGTGAAAAAGGTATAAATAACATTGAAAAAACATTACAGCTTCGTCTAAATAGAATTCAGAAAGTTTGTCTAGAAAATGGCTTCAAGTTTTCCAGAGCAGAAATTATTTCCAGCACAAAGATCTAGTACTTAAGTTAGATGGAACTGAGATAGAAAAAGAAGTCAAATTATTAAGAATCTTGTTTGATCACCGATTAACTTTCTTATCTCATATAAATTGCCTGAAAGCTAAATGCACGAATTCTCCTGATCTGTTGAAGACAGTTGCCAGCGGGGAGGAAATCAGAAGACACTTCTCCATTTGTATCGGTCACTTGTTCGTTCGAAGCTTGATTATGAATCTATAGTTTACATAGGTGCAAACAAGTCAAACTTGCCAAGCTAGATCCTGTTCTACATCAAGGATTGAGACTTTACCTCTAAGCGTTCAGAACATCCCAAAGAAAGCTAATATGTAGAGCAGATCAGGTTAATTTAGAACTTCGGAGAGTTACGCTATCACTGCAGTATATCACAAACTTGCGATCTAATCGTTCAAATCCTGCATATAACTGTGTTTTTGTAATCTCAATATTAGATTTGTAGTTTTTTTTAACTCTATTATCCACCTCTTGGAATTCGTATGAAGCCACACATTGTAGCAACTGGTATTATAAGCTTAGTCCAGTTGTATCTAACAAGCTCTTGCCAATTCCACCAGGACAATGTACATACATTATTTCCGAAATGGAAAACTACGAAGAATTTGGTCTATTGAGAGAAAACCATGGATCGCATCAGGCTATGTATACAGTTGGTTCTAGAGATGGAGTTGCGTGTGCTACTCTTTTTGTTCCATAACTATTCGACTACAAGGTAAAAGCTCTACCCACACTGCAAAAGTCAAAACTTTATTGTCCGCTTTATAAGGTATTGTGTCCACTAAGAGGAAACAACGTCATATTCTCAGTTTTACTGCCATGCCTTTAAGCGATTAAAAGTGGATCTTCAACTCATCCATCATCTTGAATATTCTACAATTGTATGGCCGTAGATTTGATCACCAGATTTATATTGTGTTTTTTTGGTTGCCTAATCATGATGGCATCAAAGGAAATACTGTTGAAATGGCTAAGGCAACCCTGAATAATGAGGTTGATCCTGTTGGAATCCCGTATAACGATTTTAGACCCTGTATCTGTGCTTATGTGAGAAATTTGTTTCAAACTTTATGGGATTTTTAGCATAAAAACAAAAGTTAAGAGCATATAGACTATGCTCATCTAGGAAGCAAGAAATATTTCCATCTAACCAATAACAGGCGGTGTAGAATCTGAAATACATAATTAACTCACGAACATTTGCTAAAAAAAACGTCTCCGAGCGGTAGTCCATGCAACGAAGATCTGACAGTGAAACATAATTTGATCGACTGTATAGATTTTAAGGTAGTAGATGACGTTTTTTCTAGAGGTTGAATGTTTTTTTTTTAATTTGAGTATTTTTTCTTCAGGTTTCAAAAAAATGGGGACCATACGCTTTAAAAAAATGGATATCACTTAAACGCCATAACACTGAATGCATAGGGAGAATTGATTTTGTTCGTGCTTGATGCTCAATGAATCAAACTTCCCAGCGTCAAATTTTCCCTATTTTGCTATTTAATAGTAAACACATATAGTTCTTGTTGAATACGTAATAAAAACATATGATTTCTTAGAAAATATTAGCGGTATAACATATAAACTGAGCCTTTCCAGTCCTATATCCAGGAGGGGTTGGGGCGAGGAATCTGTTAGTCACTATCAACAGAAAGGAAACTTGTAAATGACCTTCTATAATATTCTCACCCCCCACTCAGTGAATTTTGGGGGATTTCAGAGGTATAATTGTCAGCATTCATCGTTGATTGCAGATTATGTTTCCCGGTATTGTCCACTTTGAAATGAGAGGAAAATTCAACGTATACTACTCAGTTTGTACTGTCTGGCTTCAATGGTGGCATCCACTCGAATGTCGGCCCTGCGTGGAAATGTCGGGATATCGAGATACTGGTAAGATTAAAAGGGGCTGGCTTTATAGTATCCGTTCGCGGCTGTCGATTTTCATTATTAATCCGGTGAACGAAGATTTCATTTCAAAGTACTTGAGAGCTATCGGTTCATTAAGTAAAGATGTCTGTGTGTACCAGATTTTCGATGTGTATCAGTTCTGGAGTGTTAACTTACCTTATTATTAATCTTAATTTTAAATTTAACGTCGCGTTCAGCAACATTCAGCTATATAACGACGATTAAACAAAACTCTGTCTCTCTCCGCAACAATGAATAGAATTATATCCGAGGTATCACGTGATCAGTATCTATAGAAACTATGCCTACGTCATCGAACTCGATTCTGATGAAAGTTTAAAGATCTTAAACATAAAGCACAGACGCCGGTTTGGAGCCATCGGAGGGGTTTTGGCGGCGTTCTGGAGGAGTAATAAAGTCATTGTTCTGTTCACTTGTCTAAAGAATATCAAGATGGCTCGCTGTCATCATTGAAAATGTTGACCGCTTCTCTCTTGCAGGAAAACTTTCTTTTTTCATTTCATTCATATTTGGAAGTAATGCTAACAGTCGAAGGCAAGAATGATTATTGACGCGGAAATGACTTTGTGGACGACGGCAGAATATTGATTATCGGATCTGACACGCGTAATCGTCATCTCTAAGTATTGATCGTCACCAATTTTTATAATTATATCGTCAGACTTATCCTCCTCCTGTATTACTGCAACTCCCCCTCCCAAACACACACAACACACACACGCACACACATAATGCATTTATCCGCATATCTGTCTGATATATACATGTAACATACAAATCCGTCATTCAATATTCAGCCGTCGTCCATTAAAGAATTTCCGCGTCCATAATCCAAAGACCTAATTCTTATGATAACATTAGCAGCAGATTAATAGCATACATAAAACTAAGCTAATTTCTTGGAAGACAGAAGCGGTCAACAGTCACTCCGAATAATCTCAGAAAACACGTACTGACGTTAGTCTTGCACATTTAGCAGGAATTCTGTTCGAGTTGGATATCTTGAACTTGTGTTTACTGGAATTACATTGTGTGTGCAGTATGCTAAGCTCAGTAGTGGATCAACAAAATATTTCTTTCTGGAGAATAATAAAGTCTGATATTCAACCATTTGAATTGAGCACGAAATGTTGATCGAGATTCATGATACGTAGATCAAGCGGTAAATGTGACAGTACCTAGGTACCCCTATACCATGTGATGCCAAGGGAATGGTAGCCGTGTTCCTTAATGCCATTTCGCAAAACGTGGATCCTACCAGACGGCTAGCCTTGATTACACACTACATAATATGTAAAAATGTGTGTGAGCTTTGAAACAAAAACAAAAAACACTATTGACTGTAGTAACGTGATGAATATATATTCGATCAATTAGCATGAATTCGTTTACTATTGTGAGTTTATGAAAAATTTGCTAATTTAATTCTGCTTAATATTCCAGCTTAGCGAACCAGAACTGCTAAATGTAAGGTTCCGATAAATTTCAGCAAAATACATCCATTTATTACACGTTAACGCATATATAATATTCTAGTGTACAGCTATAATATTTTTCCTCGCAATGTCTTTTCTACAGATTGAATCTTGTCATAAATGTAAGCCTAGTAATCCCCTAATTGATATATTTACATAAAGCATATTTACCTACATTCTAGCAGTTCTCCATATATGAGGACAGCGATAGTTCTAAGGAAACTACTCTAAATTGGCCCACACAAACTGAAATGCAAATTAATTGTACACGTTAAACTGAATAATAATGCAGTGTGCTGGGAAGCCCGATACCTTGCTCAGCTGAATTATTTTCAAACAAATTATAGTTGATCAGGACAGAATCTCAGATTCTGATTGCCTATGCACTATGAATACACCCAAGCTAGTTGATTGAGAGATCAACACACAGTGAATCGCTTGCTGCATAATAAATTACCTGCTGTTTTGTTATTGACACGGTATTCTCTCAGTATCTATCAGTCTAACCAATAGAGTTGTGATTTGCGGTGCGAGCACTAACTTGCGCAGCAGTTCTGATTAGAACTCGGTGAACTCTGGTTTTGCTTCTACAACAACCAAACGGTTTATTAACAAACATAGGTAGAATGATTCATTAGAGATTTCTCATCGAATCTGCAAAGAGCCATGGACTCTCAAACAAGCCGCGAAGTCATGTTTTGCCATGCTGATCATGGTGAAATTTCGTTCCAAAATTATCTATGTTGATAGGTCTATATTCATGGAATTGCCGGATTGTAAATCAACGTCCCATATCCATACAAATATGAGGGTGTAGCAGTAGTGGTTTTCCGGAGGTGTAATGCATTAAAAAACTATTAATGGGGAACAATCTGTCTTAATACAGCAATGGCGTTATTGGTTGAGGCCCATGAAGCGTGGTCTATCATATTATCATACAATCTATTTTTGGTAGCTCGGCAGGTGTCCCAAGTAGATCATGGAAAAGGGACGCGGTAATATAGAGAAACGGGGTTGCAGTAGTCTTATTACTTTATCATATTTTCGAGCTTATGTTTTTTATGGATCGTTAGTGGGATTAACCCTATCTGGCCTGGGCGATTTGGGGTGTATCGCAGGCTGGGGGAGGGGAGCGGAGAGTGCCCTCCCCCCCTATATATTTTCTCTACCACTAAGACTAGAGCGCTGAAACTTACCACAAAGTATCTTTGGTTCAAGCTCGACCGGGAAATGTAAAAAAATCCAAGATGGCCGCCATGATTACGTCACAGTGACGTCATCTTCTCGGAAGCCATTTTTCGGCCATTTTAGGGTCGATTTTTCGAAATTTTCATTTTTCCGATTTTTCTCTCGAACAAAAACAAATGAAATATAGAATAATTAGTTTTGCATAAATAAAATACTTTCAAGGCCTTTTAGGCAAGGAAAATGTGAAGAAATGGAGTGAAAAGATTGAAGAACACTACTTTCGCGGATACCACATGGCCGCCATTTTGAATTTACTCATGATCCTCTGGCCCGGGGGTATATGAAAATATGCTCAAAATGACCCCAATAAGATAAGCTTAAAAATCGCTAAGTTTCAGCCTCCTCGGTTTTGTCGTTTCGGAGCAGTAGAGAAAAGTTCACTAGGGCCCCCCCCCCCAAGGCCAGGTAGGGTTAATGACGTCAGGTGAACATTATATTTTGATGTTATATTTTGTAACATTAACTATTCTTTTGCAAATATATTTGGCGCAACATTCGTCAGTTCTTCCCTTCACAATCGAGAGTGTTACAACAACACTCGTACAAAATAAGGAGGGGGTAAACTAACACTATTCTGACTTTGAAATAAAGACGGGTGGAGAATTCACAAAAAAAAGAGACACTGAAAGTATGTTCTCCGGCAACGATAACAAGTGGTTTCATGGTGATCCGAAGATGTTGAATACGAATCTGTTTGTTACCATACTAACTGTTACCTCTCAGCCCATAGGGCTGTGGGGTCTTGTCGTTGCCATGTACGTACGTCCGTCCGTCCTAGCGTCCGTCCGTCCGTCCGTCCGTCAACATTTTCTTGTCCGCTAAATATCTTCAGATCTATGAAGTCGGGCCTGACCAAACTTTGGTGAGAGCTTCCTGAATGTTGACAGATAAAATGATTAGATTTTCAGATGGCTATGATGATGTCATGATTTTTAATTATTTTTTTTATTGTTTATTGATGGCATAGCTTTTGCACTGTTATCTATGCCCATCAACATGTTCTTGTCCGGTGAATATCTGCAGATCTAAGAAATCGGGTCTGACCAAACTTTGGTGAGAGCTTCCTGAATGTTGACAGATGAAATGATTAGATTTTCAGATGGCTATGATGATGTCATGATTTTTAATTATTTTTTTTATTATTTATTGATGGCTTAGCTTCTGCACTGTTATCTATGCCCATCAACATGTTCTTGTCCGCTGAATGTCTGCAGATCTATCAAGTCGGGCCTGACCAAACTTTGGTGAGAGCTTCCTGAATGTTAACAGATGAAATGATTAGATTTTCAGATGGCTATGATAATTTCATGATTTTTTATTTTTTTAAATTTTTTAATTTATTGATGGCTTAGCTTTTGCACTGTTATCTATGCCCATCGGGAACCCTTGGTTGCATGTTTCGTTGTGAATTTTGAAGGTTCCCTGATACAAGAAAGCCTGGTCCATTCATGATTATTATTGAATGAAGGACAACATTTTTCTTAAATTTTGCTATTAAATCATTCTATTCTACATCATATGATTTATTCTAAAACTTTTGCATGAACCATATTTGTGTCCACACATTTAACTGGTACAACATAATGCTTCAATTTTTGTCACCAAACATGTTACTGTACCTTGGAAATTATGTAAAACGAGTGATTAGGAGAGCCCATTTTTAGCCTGACTGTG
This sequence comes from Hanleya hanleyi, assembly GCA_036873755.1. Lineage (NCBI taxonomy): Eukaryota > Metazoa > Mollusca > Polyplacophora > Lepidopleurida > Hanleyidae > Hanleya > Hanleya hanleyi. The sequence goes on from JAVTVY010056542.1 coordinate 12,534, forward strand.
TGTAATTTTGAATCAGTTTGTATACCTGGAGCTCCCCCCCCCCCAAATAATGATACGGGTTGGCCTGTTTCAGTAAGTGTGTTTACTTGTTATCACACTTGTGCAATGCATAAATTGCCACTGATAAAGCTACACTTCCTTGCATGCTGTAATCCCAGCACATCACTCACGTGAAACCGAAGTCTGTTATAATACAGTATCCAGGGATTTTTTGCAGGTTCCGATCCCAAACTCCCAGTTCCTTTTCGTAATTCATTATTGAGGGTCCAATTCTTTTAAGTGAATTTCGGCGCAAAGAGCATGTGATCAATCACAAAACAGAGGTTTATTAACATGAAATTCAATACCCAGCTATGCAATCGGATCGATATTGAGGCTTCCAGAAGCTTTTTCTATGAGTATTTCCTTCAGAAATCTTTTCAAATTGAACAAAAACAACACTTTCGTTTTTTGTTTCATTTGAGTTTTGGGTGCCCATATGTTTTCCAAAACTAAACTGGCTCTAGATGCAGCCCTGATCCTACTTGACTAAAAAAAAACAGGCTGAGGGGTCCACGCACCTTTTAGGTGCTTGCCTGCAATTCATGTTCATATTGGAACACTATGAACAAGCTAGTGATAAGAACCGGGCATTCGTTACCGATTTCGGTTCCTGTGTTGCAAAACGGTTCCCTGTTACCAAAACGAGGGTAGAACAGAAGTTATTGCCATTTTCTGTAGCGAATAGCTATTCTGATCTCTAGCGGTAATAATTTCCAACTTTACTGCTTTCGGCTTTCGACTACGCCCAACATTGGTTACACATAACCAACCTCACCCCGGAAGCTGTTGGTGATTCACCGCCACGGACAAAACGCATTATATAGGCCTACCGATCTGTCTGAGTGGATGGCTTGCCTTGAACCAAAACAACTGCCGGATGAGCACCCTGGTGACAAAATTTTGATATCGTGTTTTCAGTTTTAATCCGCAGCAACCGCTACCCGTCTTGAGACAGGTTCGTATTCATGAAATTTCTTAAAATGCACACGGAGATGTGTTCGCGTATGAAGGCCTACCTTTCATATCAATGCCTACGTGCATGGCCAAAATGTAACACGCAACGGACCTGATGTATCGTCGATTCACCGAGTGTGTGTATATGATTAGAAAAAAGGACATTACATTTCAATGGTACAGTTGTGCCTGTTGTATGGATTTTCCCACCGCACATACAAAAACATATCGACGGAAAATTTATTTCATTTGATTTCATATGCTTATTTTTCCCCTTACCTTTTTATAAAAATGGGTTTTGATATGACACTTTCATAAGCAGCCATTTGTGAGCACGTGAGACGTACATGTACATCATCGCCACGATTTACCCAGAAGCCAATAGCCAAATGTAAACGTAAACCATTTCAATGAGGTTTCCCTGTGGCAGTATATTCTGTGACGTGTTCCAGGGTACTTTATCGTGTTCCAGGGTACTGTGACGTGTTCCAGGGTACTGTGACGTGTCCCAGGTTATACCAACGCAATTGTGCTGGTTAAGAATCTCATGTGGACCACTTTTAGCTACTCTGGGCCTCCATAATGACTAACTTGCATTATGAAGATATGGTGTAACTACAGGTACCTGGATAGTAATTTTGTATTGGCAGACAGACCGAGTTGTTGAACATGAAACTCAGTGTTCTGATGATGATAATCACATAGTTTCTTTAAATAGTCCTGGGTAAATCTTTCGAACATTCTTTGAGAAAATACAGTTAACCCTGACCAATGCCTATCTCATGCTCTTGTTTCCAATAATTGTAAACTAAAGATTAGTGGAAATAACCCATATACGACCGACACATTGAATTCTAGCCGAAAGTTTATGCATTTTATTATAGAGTCTCCTTAAGCTAGTCAAAAATCCACAGCTTGCCCTGCATGTTTGAAAATAACTGTTAATTATTTCCATATGAAACACACTTACGGTTATTTCCTGTACCACGGCGTTCAAATGTATTGGGCGACATCATCGTTTATTGGTTTATATACGCGAACAAGAATCGTTAGACCCGTACGGTATTTAAGCATAACCTATGGTGTTCTATTTGTGCCAAGTTTCCGTCGCCTTTTCAAAACGCGACGTCGCCTTTTGAAACGCGACGTCGCGTTTCGAAACGCGACGTCGTGTTTCGAAACGCGACGTCGCGTTTTTAAAACACGACGTCGCCTTTTGAAAAACACGACGTCGCCTTTTAAAACGCGACGTCGCGTTTCTTTCCTATGTTTTTGCATTGTAAAACTCGACACAACGAAACTCGACGTCGCGTTTTCAAAAGGCGACGTCGTGTTTCACCCGCGTCTTGTTTGGCAATGTTAAAAGATAGGAAAGAAACGCGACGTCGCGTTTTAAAACGCGACGTCGTGTTTTTTAAAAGGCGACGTCGCGTTTTCAAAAGGCGACGTCGCGTTTTCAAAAGGCGACGTCGCGTTTCGAAACGCGACGTCGCCTTTCGAAACGCGACGTCGCCTTTCGAAACGCGACGTCGCCTTTTGAAACGCGACGTCGCCTTTCGAAACGCGACGTCGCCTTTCGAAACGCGACGTCGCCTTTCGAAACGCGACGTCGCCTTTTGGTCTTTCAACTGCGCATGTGCAGGTTTAGGGAGCATTTGTTATTAGTGAGCCAGAGCTATCCGCTTGACCTCCATTTTGTGATATTTTGAGTACACTTGCGGATAGAGACAGAAGGTTAGCCGATCGCTGATTGGTCAATATTGGGCCTTTCGATGTTCATGCGTGGTTGTAACTTCCGTATAAACAAATACACGTGCGTGCGATTTGAGATGAAATAGTCACAAAGTCCCTGTTTTTTGTTACAAATAAATGAATCATAGCTCAGGTCATCCGCGGACCAAAATGGCCTGGAAAATAAATGGGGCAACTCAATGATAAAATATCTCTTCAACCCTAAAGCTACAAATTATATTTCTGAAATAACTCTGAATGCTGATTGCAAAAGAATACATTAGTCTTGCTCCTGCTAGCAAATGTAGTAAATGATTTGCAAAGAATAATTTGACCTGAGATATACATGGTTCCTTATAGACCCTCACTCTGTTAATTTGAGGAATTCAAACACTAATACTGTGATATAATTTTTCGCGCATTTGCTAAAAAACACCATGTTGCTGTGAGAGACCGGAAAATAACCCTGGCTAACAATCAGACACACTAAATGGGTGGACTCAGTATTTTTATGACAGAAGAGAGGATTGTTTGCTTGCATAATTCATCAACTATCAATAAGGATTATTTATCATGGGATGTTATGCCAAGTTTCCGTCGCCTTTTCAAAACGCGACGTCGCCTTTTGAAACGCGACGTCGCCTTTCGAAACGCGACGTCGCCTTTCGAAACGCGACGTCGCCTTTCGAAACGCGACGTCGCCTTTTGAAACGCGACGTCGCCTTTCGAAACGCGACGTCGCCTTTCGAAACGCGACGTCGCCTTTCGAAACGCGACGTCGCCTTTTGGTCTTTCAACTGCGCATGTGCAGGTTTAGGGAGCATTTGTTATTAGTGAGCCAGAGCTATCCGCTTGACCATCTCAGAGAATTATAAGACAATCACAATAGTAGAGGGTTCCAATGCTATCAGCAAAACTGTGGGTTACAAGGTTGTCACCGTTATCGTGAAACTAGACTTTGATAGGAGAGCGAAGCAATAAGGGCAGAAACTCTTAACTGAGATTGAAATAAACGAACCTAAATTTGTGGCGGCGTCTCCGGGAATGGTTACACGCTTATTTTCCTATTTTTGATAAAAATAGGTGGTGGTAGCATTGACCTATCTGAACTAAGAGGATTTGTTTTTTTGCGATAGAGTGCCCAATTATTTTAAAACCGCTACATAGCGTATAAATAACTATACAAAGGGTTCAAAGCTCAAATTCAATAACGTATTACTCAACTTGGTAAGTCACTTTTAATATCATTAACCTGAGAAGCACCTGGCTGGAATGTTTTCCACCCATGCAGATCAATCCAGCTTCCATTTTTACACTTGGTGGTGAAAGATTTACAGCCAAGTGAAAATGTGTTGGTCTAGGGGTAGAAACTGTTTTCACCGAGGACCGGTTTAACCCAGTTGAAATAAATTAATCAATCAACATTTAAATGTCCTCTATGGGTGACACTAACGGCACAGCTTCCACTTAGTGAGTCCATGAGTGCATTGTGCTATAACTGAATGCATAGTGAAATGGCAATTAAAAGTCAAGTAATAAACGACACTGCCAGCCGAGTTTTACACCCAAGATTAATGATACAATGTGAATAATATAAAAATAATAAAGCCTGACAAACGTTTAGAGGACGGATAGGATGATTATCTTGAAAACAAATTAGTTGATCGCTGTACAAGTAACTGAAAGCTAATGAGGAAACATTGTCTAAATACATGCATTATGCGCACTAATAATGTCAGCTTGTTCTTGTCTTGAGGGGTGCGTATACTCAATGGATATACATGACCTAATTTTTGAGACGGATATAAGCACAGCGAAGTTTCCTACCACACATTACACAGTCTTCTACATATATCTACATGTATGTCATTTGTCTTGTCTAAGTAAAGCATTGTATCTATAGTCACAACACAATTTCTTGAAAATAAATGATCCCTAGACATGCGCAGTTCTACTATCAAAACACGACGTCGCGTTTCAAAAGGCGACGTCGCGTTTCGAAAGGCGACGTCGCGTTTCGAAAGGCGACGTCGCGTTTCGAAAGGCGACGTCGCGTTTCAAAAGGCGACGTCGCGTTTCGAAAGGCGACGTCGCGTTTCAAAAGGTGTTTGGTGTCTCTCTCAACAAATCACAGCTACCTGAATATTATCATTTGGGTTGTCTTGATGCAATTTTGATGCAAATCTAGTGAATATATCTGCTAAAAAAGCATTTTGGGAATTGGGAATTTCTCTAACTTTGTCAGCGAAATTCTTTCATCAAATTTTACAACTAAAAAATACCCAAAAATTCCTAGAGTTTAAAATGTTCTAAGATGTGTTTGTATTGAAACTGATTTGCCAGAATTGCAGTAATATTGCATCAAGAAAACCTGAATTATATGAGTATGAATTTTTATATTGCTGTGATTTGTTAACTTCAAAATATTAAGGAGAACCCAAATGGAAAATTAAAACTCCTGGCCTTTTCTGAAAAGTACAATATGGCACCTACACAATTTCTTGAAAATAAATGATCCCTAGACATGCGCAGTTCTACTATCAAAACACGACGTCGCGTTTCAAAAGGCGACGTCGCGTTTCGAAAGGCGACGTCGCGTTTCAAAAGGCGACGTCGCGTTTCGAAAGGCGACGTCGCGTTTCGAAACGCGACGTCGCCTTTTGAAAACGCGACGTCGCCTTTTGAAAACGCGACTTCGCCTTTTAAAAACACGACGTCGCGTTTTAAAACGCGACGTCGCGTTTCTTTCCTATCTTTTAACATTGCCAAACAAGACGCGGGTGAAACACGACGTCGCCTTTTGAAAACGCGACGTCGAGTTTCGTTGTGTCGAGTTTTACAATGCAAAAACATAGGAAAGAAACGCGACGTCGCGTTTTAAAAGGCGACGTCGTGTTTTTCAAAAGGCGACGTCGTGTTTTAAAAACGCGACGTCGCGTTTCGAAACGCGACGTCGCGTTTCAAAAGGCGACGTCGCGTTTTGAAAAGGCGACGGAAACTTGGCACAAATAGAACACCATAATAACCGGTGACGCCATGCCATTTTCCCGAGTGCATGGTAGCCAAATTCACATGAACTAACTTCAGCCTTTGCACCCGGCAATTAACGCAAATAGTCGTCTAATCTGGGCATATAATCTTGATCACTGCCGGGAAAGGGAGGCAGAAATCTTCGTCCTCCCCCTCATTTCCTGTACCCTAGGCTGAGTGAGACGAAACTTTCCACAACAAATATTCTGCTTTTACGAAGGAAATCATCAGCCATTACTTCTTGTAGGGTACTAAAGCCGCACCGCCCCGCCCATTTCCCTGAAATCTGGATTGTTTTAACCTTTTTCGGCTATGGGATGAAACTTTCGAAAATATTTGGATCGGAGTTTAGAGAATGTAATAATATTAGAGATGGCCACTCTGATGCCGTCGTCACAGTGACGTCATCTTCTTCGAAGGTAGGTATAGACCTATTTTTGCCAATTTTTCATTTAACTTAATTTCTCCGTTACTTCTGCTCGAAATTCATTAATATGATAGATAATCAGTCTTTTAGACGTTAAAACGCGACCTCCAAAGACATCATGACGGCGATTTAGAAATCCACTATGATCTTCTGCATCTATGTACGATTACGCCAATGGACTAAACATTGGCTAAAGCTCACAGGTTGGAGTTAGGAAGCGCCAGTTCATAATTTGTCTCTGTTGCTGGAATTAGGCTAGAACCAGCCGTCATATTTCTCGTTTTCTCAAACACAAAGAATATAATCTTGTGCATAGTGGGACAAGCTGATAAAAACAATATCTCTGTAATTCTGAATGAAAATGACTACGTAGTGGAAGCACATAGACAGCTGTACGATGGTATACATTATACCGAAATAAAATCCATGAATATGGAAAACACTAAGAAAATAGTACTTCAGACAGTCGCTAGGTTGAATGCTAGTGGAGTTCTTAGTCTGAAGACTTTGAATATTCCGCTGAAAGTTTCGACCAGGAAGTCTAAACCATATTTCAAACCAGAATACATAAGGTAGAAGGGGCAATTTAAAAACTTGATCCTGTAAAATCTGAGCTACCGGTCGATCTGAAAATCCCAGGAATACCGATCATCTGTCAACACGGGGTCCATACTGAAAAACTAGGGTGCTGCCTCGATTTCTTCTTATCCACATAGTGAGGGAACAAGAAGCCTACTTATCCGATACCTCAGAATTTATCAACGTCGAATACCTACTGATACGTTTGACATTACCTCGTTATACACGAACCTCGGATTCAATGAAATCCTAGAAGCACTCAGCCTATCACACTCAGTCAGCACTCAAAGCTGACTACCTACGAAAACATGGATTATAATATCCCAAAACCTCCCATCGATCTGTTGCTTGTAATAGCACGATTGATTCTTGAAAAGAATGAATTCAGGTTTCAGGACAAACACTTCAGACATATTGTCGGAGCACCACGGGGAGCAGTCCCGTCTCCTGAACTGTGCAATATAGCGATGTACAAGCATATCAATCAGCTAATTGCCACATTCCCACACAAAGAAATGATTATTACACAAACGTTTCGGGATGTTGGCTTCAGGCAAATAAATCCGTAGCTGAGAGTCTCTTTGAGATGGCTAATAACGCACATTCTCTATTGAAATTCACGTATGAAATATCTGAAAACGATGCTATTTATCTAGACGTTACCGTTTTCAAGGGGAAAAGATATTCGACTGGCTCAATACTTGATGTTAAATACTACACTAAGCCACCTGAAACCTACCAATACCTCCACAGTAAATCAGCACACCACGATGCGTGCTTCAAACCTTTCATTACGGGAGAATTGAAAATATATATACGAAACTGCAATAAAACTGCAGACTACATAGACAGAATACTTCAAGCAAAAGCTTAAAAAGAGAGGATACTCTACCTCGGAAATTGCTGACAGAAACAAATACCTCAAGAGGAACGAGGGAATAGAGAATAAGTCTGTACCAAAACGACGTATGCGTTACATAACGACTTTCAATCCATACACGAAATGGCTGAAAGGGATCTTGAAGAAATACTGGATCACAAACAAACATGCCATAAACTATACCAGCCAGCTACAATTATGCTATAGGCGAGGTAAAAACATCAGTGAAATACTGAAAAAGTAAAAAATCTGACCATATCGGTCAATGCGTAGGCTCCCTGATGAGGGTTTCGCAGGTCAGAATTAAGAATTTACGACCTCAAATAACCCGAAACTTGCATCCGCAGATACTAAACAATGAATACTAGAGATAAACTAGAGAAAACAATACGGGCAAGTAGGAGTCTGGGTTTTCACCAGTGTTATTGCGGGTGTGGCTCCCTAGGACCAGTATTTATTATACTATATGACTTGGCCACTCTGATGCCGTCGTCACAGTGATTTTCATTTTACTTAATTTCTCCGTTACTTCTGCTCGAAATTTATTAATATGATAGATAATCATTCATTTAGACGTGAAAACGCGACCTCCAAAAGACCCTCATGACCGCGATTTAGAAATCAACCATGATCTTCTGCATCTATGTACGATTACGTCAATGGATTAAACATTGGTTAAAGCTCACAGGTTGGAGTTAGGAAGCGCCAGTTCATAATTTGTCTCTCTTGCTTATATAAGGTAGACAAGTTTGCATTATGCATCCCCCCCTCCCCCCGCACCCAGCTCACACTCCCGCTAGGGGCAGGGCTAAATAACGTTTCATTTACGAGTACTTCCAATTACATAATTCAGCCGTCGTAGGCTATATAGACGATCTTCTCGCTGTGGATAATCGCTATATAAATGAAGCAGTGAAGGATATATATCCACCTTCACTGGATTTGAAGGAAACTACAGATAGCCCTACATGCACATCCTATTTAGATCTCTATCTCTATAAAAATGAAGCGGGCATTCTCTCTCGTCGACTTTATGACAAAAGAGATGATTACAATTTCGACATCGTAAACTATCCCTTTCTGGATAGTAATATTCCAGTGGGACCTGCATATGGCGTATACATATCTCGCTTAGTAGCATTTGCTAGATCCTGTGTTAAATGTGATGATTTTAATCAACGTCACAAAACATTGTTGCAGAAACTTATAAAACAGGGCTATTCCACCAAGCGCCTCCACTCAAAGTTTCTCAAATTTGGCGATACATATCGCATGCTGATAGCAAAATACGAACGTAGCGTGCAAGATCTATGGCGCTACGTTTCGTAACTTGTGTCTAATTCCGCTTAACCCGGGGCTAGGGGCCGTATGAACCCATGTACTTCAAGATCCTCATGGTACTCATATGAACAGTCACAATCAAAGCGTGACTGAGATACATCTTTTTTTAGATGACGACTCTAGAACGAATATTATGGATTAAGAATACTGATCAGCGATACGGATTTGATATTTTTGGAACATCATGATGTCTTGCCGGCATCATTGAAAACTGTTGACCGCTTCTCTCTTGCAGGAAACACGCATATGTTTATGTATACTATGATTGTCTTTTTGAATTTGGTGCTAATACTGTTATGTGGAAAATGGAATAGGTCTTTGGATTATGGACGCGGATATTCTCTAATGGACGACGGCTAGATTATGAATGACGGACTAGATGCTTGTAAGTAAAGAATATCCGCGTCCATAATCCAAATGCCTATTCCATATGCCATGTAACAGTATTAGCACCAAATTCAAAAAGACAATCATAGTATACATAAACATAGAAAGAAGCTGTCTAGAGTTTTCAATGATGCGGGCAGAAGATCATGAATTTCAAAAGAAATATCAAATCCGTATCGCTGATCAGTTTTCTTATTCCATAATATTCGTTGTAAAGTCGTCATCTAGAGAATAATTTATCTGTCACGCTTTGATTGTGACTGTTAATACATGGGTTCAAAAATACTTCCAAAACACTTTGTTCATATGTTTTGCAAATTTTCACAAAATTATACTTGGATACTTATGGCAAACTTTAACCCCTAACAGGGCCGGCGGGAGCATACTCACCTCCATAAGCAGACGATCATGGGTTAAATTAAAATAGCGACCACACGAGGTGTGACTGGACGTTTTAGTCGTTTTTCTTACTGCCTTTTTTTCAGTATTGCCTATTTCGGCATAGAAGTGCCAACCAAATAAATGTTTCCTAATTTATTCAGAAACTTTGGCGGGAAGCATAAACACAAATTCGAGAAAATCTGACTGAAAAAAATCGGATCAAATGAATTTTAAAATATGACATCTATGTGACGACATCAAACTAACAATTTCACATTTGATATAGTGTGTGGTCATTTTATCTCCTCAGCTCAAGAGCTTTCAAAAATATTTAGACAGTAGAAGACTAAATGATGCGCCTCCGCAGCCCCCACCGCCATATCCTCATCATCGCGAACACCATGGTCCACCTATACACCGATCGCGCATGCTAACTGCGGAGAGTGTGTACCAAAATATTGCATATTCGCGAGACGAGCTGATCACCTGTATTTAAACTACCAAACAAGGAGTGACGCACACGCTGCTGATTGGCTGAGTTGGCGAGTGGCTCACACTGACAGCTTGACGTCAGTGCCTGGCCCCTTTCTCCTCTACATTGAACAGAGTAAATCGAATCACTTGATTAGCTGACAAAGTGAGGGACGTCATCAATGAATTAGTACGTTCGCCAACTTGTTTACCAGAGCTCCGGACAGTAAGAGTGAGAGAGAAAGAGAGACAGAGAGTAAGGTAGCGACGGTGGCACCCCCCTCATACGGTACAAAAAAGCCAAGGCACGGTAGAATTAAAACAATTCATTTTTTCGTTGCGCATACTTTAATTGCCTTATTTGGCCACTTTACATGCTGAGGCCTGAAATAGGACAGCCATTCCAACATGACCTGGCCATTTATTTCAGTTGTTAGCGCCTGCAAACAAAACCAGCTATTCTGGATCGAATTGTCGCATTTGTCAAAATGTGAATGAATGGGTTAATAGCGGAGTTGATTATCACGAGCACAGACGAACCAATGTAGACAGAGCGAGAAATACAGCAGGGACAATATCTGTACAGCGGCCATGTTATACAATGAGGCATCCAACATAACAAACACACTATAATGATGACGCTCGTCGTTTTCGAACATTGCTGGTTCTGTGATCTTATCTGGGACAATCCTGTGGGTCGTTGTCTTTCTGATAGTCCTACACCTTTAGATACTGTTTGAGACAGGCTGACATCAATATCGATCTGGAAGATCTCACATCTTTCATTTCGCTTGACGGTTTCGTCTGCTTGTATCTCAGTTGCGGCATCTCGGCAACGTATGACGCCACCGGTCATGGGCTGTTCTCGCTCAATCATGCCCGTTAATACACGTGTTGTTTTAGCATTGGTGGCATCTGTCGATTTGCCATTTTCAGCAGATTTTGATGTTTTCTTCCGAGACTGATCACCTTGCATTCTTTTCTTCAGTGAGAGAAGAAGCGCGACATATGTGCTAACAAGAAATATAACGGGTGCGCAGTAAGCCACAGTGACTAGTGCGATCGAAGCGAAGTCGGGTCGGAAAGAACACTCATCGTTTATCCAGATGATGGGTAATCCATTGCTGAAGACTTGTCCCAAGATGAGCGCCGCCCAGAATAGAAAGCTTAAGATGAGCATGGCCACCGATATCATGACTGTACGGCGTTTGGTGAACTGTGTTCTGTAGAGGAGAGGCGTCGTAACACATTTGTATCGGTCATAGGCGATGGCGTCAAGCAAAAGTACAGACACGTATGGCAGCCAGTAGTCTACAGTTGTGCAAATGATACACAAAGTGTGGCCGAGAGGCCATTTATTGGGTATCACATTGAGAGTGCCAATAGAAATGGAGAGAAGACCCACCGCCATATCAACAAGCGCCAAGAAAGATGTATAAGTCTTAAAATTTGACGAAAACTGACTGTTCTTCCACATGCACAGAACTATGGATATATTTCCGAGGACAACTACTACGGTCAGTACCACAGCAAATGATATAATCAAAATGTACCAGACATTTGTAAGTTGGTCCTGTAATCCTTTCGTGGTCATGTTATTGTAGGTTACTGGTGATAATTCCCTACATGTTTCATTTTCCGGCATACTTCAGCTACGCTATCTTGAAGCTATCATACAGGTATATTCAGCACCACAATATAAGTCAGACAGACAGCGTTTGCATCATAAGTGTGAAGATATCTGCCTCGTAAAGCTTCAAGGCAAGAGCGCCTCGCTGGTATCTAGTGCTTAGGTTCAGCCACAACATTTTAACCGAGTCACTGTCTGGGACAAAAAAAACTCGCTTTGTCGAGTCCCGTCCTTTCTGTTTATTCGGATGATAGATAAATGGATTTCTCGTTTAATGTAAACATGCAATGTTTCATGCGTATTCATTTTCTATTGATTGTGCAGGTGAGATGGTTTTCAGTTCTATATCAGAAGAAAGCCTAGCTATTATCTGTCCAGCGATGTACGCAATTCAGTAACGCTACTCTTTGGTGACAGAGATAAAGGGAGAGAATTCAGTAACGTTACTGTTTGGTGACAGAGAGAAAGGGAGAGAATTCAGTAACGTTACTGTTTGGTGACAGAAAGAAAGGGAGAGAATTCAGTAACGTTACTGTTTGGTGACAGAGAAAGGGAGAGAATTCAGTAACGTTACTGTTTTAGTGATAGAGAGAAAGGGAGAGAATTCGGTAACGGTACTGTTTGGTGACAGAGAGAAAGGGAGAGAATTCAGTAACGTTACTGTTTGGTGACAGAGAGAAAGGGAGAGAATCCAGTAACGTTACTGTTTGGTAACAGAGAGGAAGGGAGAGAATTCAGTAACGTTACTGTTTGGTGACAGAGAGAAAGGGAGAGAATTCAATAACGTTACTGTTTGGTGACAGAGAGGAAGGGAGAGAATTCAGTAACGTTACTGTTTGGTGACAGAGAGAAAGGGAGAGAATTCAGTAACGTTACTGTTTGGTGACAGAGAGAAAGGGAGAGAATTCAGTAACGTTACTGTTTGGTGACAGAGAGAAAGGGAGAGAATTCAGTAACGTTACTGTTTGGTGACAGAGAGAAAGGGAGAGAATTCAGTAACGTTACTGGTTGATGACAGAGAGAAAGGGAGAGAATTCAATAACGTTACTGTTTGGTGACAGAGAGAAAGGGAGAGAATTCAGTAACGTTACTGTTTGGTGACAGAGAGAAAGGGAGAGAATTCAATAACGTTACTGTTTGGTGACAGAGAGAAAGGGAGAGAATTCAGTAACGTTACTGTTTGGTGACAGAGAGAAAGGGAGAGAATTCAGTAAAGTTACTGTTTGGTGACAGAGAGGAAGGGAGAGAATTCAGTAACGTTACTGTTTGGTGACAGAGAGAAAAGGATAGAATTCAGTAACGTTACTGTTTGGTGACAGAGAGAAAGAGAGAGAATTCAGTAACGTTACTGTTTGGTGACAGAGAGAAAGGGAGAGAATTCAGTAACGTTACTGTTTGGTGTCAGAGAGAAAGGGAGATAATTCAGTAACGTTACTGTTTGGTGACAGAGAGAAAGGGAGAGAATTCAGTAACGTTACTGTTTGGTGACAGAGAGAAACAGAGAGAATTAGATTTATCGTCGCGTTCGGCAATATTTTAATTGTATAGCGATGTTTGATGGCAGATGAACAGACCGATACTATAAACATAACAAAAGGCAAGTTGAACAAACCGTGACATTTTTCAAAAACAAAATCAAACTGCTACAAAAAACTGTAACAAAGATTTAATGATTTATCTCCCTTTGTTGGATTTTACCATTAAGTGGTTTGGGCTACCCTTTCTATCTCAACGGAAGATTCAACAGTTAAATGAGACTATCAAACTATTTTAGACATATTGCACCTTACATAAAATATCTAAACTTCACTGAATTTGCTTTAAATTGGCTAATGGGCAAAATTTTTCGAGAAATCAATGTGACAAAAAAACGGAAAATTATAAATATTCCATCTCGTGGGGTGAGAAAATTGGCATTTTCACTCATGGATGATTTTTTTATTATTATATACATTTGTAGTACTAGTTTATTCTGGATGTTTGAAAACATTAAAATTATTCAGATTTTGAAGGGCTTTTCGACTGAAACATTGATTATCTTCACCCTGACGTCAATAACTTTCTTTGCTGCTAAGAAATTGCACGTGCTACCACTGCAGGCGAATTTCTTTCGGTAATCATGCACTTTAGTATCGAGGGCATTCAGCAGATGTTATGAATTTTAAACCTTTGTCACTCAAATAAACCCCTTCCCGTCGACAAAAAGTACGGTCGATCGTGTATCGAGCCGGGCTTGTCTACAGGCAGGACTGGCGTGTTGATTCTGGTGCGCCTCTCTGATTGAGTACAGAGTTTGAGATGACACACTCTAATCTCTTTCCAAACAAAATAGAGATTCGCCTGTATACCCAAATAGCACTTTCATTTAACCCTACCTGGCCTATCTTAATTTCTAAACTAAACGACAAAAAATGGAACTCCGTGACCTTATCGTTTATCATATTGGGGTCATTTTGAGCCTATTTGCATGACCTCCCGAACAGAGCATCATAGGTAAATTCAAGATGGCTACTACCTGGGGTACCAGCAAAGTATTTTTTTTCGTCATATTTCTTCAAAATTTCTGATTTTCGCGATGAAAAGTGGACAAAAACTATTTTATTTCACATCACATTACTATTTACTAGTTCATCATGCATTTTTTCGGAGAAATTGCATAAATAAAAAATTCAAAAAATCTGACCGAAAAATCGGCTAAAAATGCCGTTTTTGAAAATGACGTCACTGTGACGTCATCGAGGCGGCCATCTGGGATATTTTTTGTTTACATTTTCTGGAAGAGCATGACCCAAGGGTATGGTGTGGTAAGTTTCAGCCCCCTAGCTCAAAGGGTAAGAAAATAATTAGGGGGGTCCCAAAAAGCCCAGGCCAGATAGGGTTAAGAAAATGGATTGATTACAATAAGCTATACGGTCATCGCCAGATTTACCGCTGGTGGTTGATGTTGTTGTTGCGGAACTGAAAGTTCGGCTGTAGGAAGTTTTCCTAGCAATTCTTTTCCAATTCTGAATGAATATTCACCGGCAAGAGTCAATGTCATTGAAGGAAGTTGGTTTTCATCTCACCTCATCAACTTAGATGCGACATTAATCGTGATATGGTTTGGGCCTTCTACTGATGAAGGTGTTTGTTTTTTATTTTCCGCGTTACTTTGCTCTGGCCAACCTGCACTTTCACTAATGCCGTCGTCGCTATGCGCGGTAACGCTTACAGACGAGTGGTCCCATTGTCGCCATTCCTAGTATTTCTTATTCAATTTATTTCCTGCCATAATCTGGTCACCATAAGGGATACAAATCCTTCCCAAATATTTAGCTTGTTTTTGTGCAGCGCATAAACCTGGTGTTGGGTCAATTACCACTATCTCATGGCCAAGTCAATTACCCTCACACTGTGACCATGGTGACATGTATTTGTGCGATAATATCGATATCTTCACTGCATGTGACGTCATTTGTCATCACAGGGATGCTTTTTTGAAAAATGCAGTTTTATTCAACTGATACTATTCACTATCTCATGGCCAAGTATATAATAAATACATTTATTCGTCGTCTAGTGTAAAAACTAAGATAAATACGTTATCGCCAAATATATTACATAAATGAGGCACACTTATCTCATAGATCACTACCACTGCTTTAGATGTGAACAAATTTTAAAAAATAATCTAGAAGTGAGTAAGCGTTAACTACGACATTCATCAGCACGGTTAGAGCATTTTTATTGTTCTCAGTAACGAAGCGGTCGAATTAGGCATTTCTTTGCTCAATTTGGTAACGCTATTGAATTTTGTAATTTACTGGACTGATTATACAAGATTAGATTAACCCTATCTGGCATGCTCCACTCCCCTCCCCCCCCATAATTATTTTTCTTATCCCTTCAGCTAGGGGGCTGAAACTTACCACACTATACCCTTGGGTCAAGCTCTATCAGAAAATTTAAGATAGCGGCTTAGATGGCGTCATTTTCAAAAACGGCATTTTTTGACCGATTTTTCGTTCAGATTTTCAGAAGTTTTTATTTACGCAATTTCTCCGCAAAAACTGCATGATAAATTAGTAAACATTAATGTGATGCGAAATAAAATAGTTTTTCCCCACTTTTCATCGCGGAAAAGCAAAAAATTTGAAGAAATATGACGAAAACATCACTTTTTCTGGTACCCCAGATGGCCGCCATCTTGAATTTACCCATGATCCGCTGCTCGGGGTGTTATGCAAATAGGCTTAAAATGACTCCCATATGTCAAACTATAAAGTCACGGAGTTTCAGCTCTCGATTTTTTGTCATTCCGGAGATAGCTGAGAAAGTTTGCTAAGGGGTGGGGGACAATTTGGATATCCCCCAAGGCCTGGAAGGGTTAATCAGCTCCGAGTACCATGGCTACTAAATAATAAACTTTCAAAACCAGTATGGTGACACTCAGTGTTTCCGTTTATTTTCTTCTTCTAACCGGATTAATACATACTGAAATATAAAAAAGAATTCTAGAAATGAACGTCCTCTACTTCCTTATTAATGGAAATATGTCATTGATAGTCTAAAATATTTTCCAAGAAAGTGATTCAAATTATAAAGGCAGTTCGAATTCATTAGGTTACATTGAATAATAATGAGTCACCTTATACAATTTCTATTTGGCGATGCTTCTTTCTTCTCTACATAACGTGTGAAGAAATTGCGCTGTCAGAGTAGGTATGCGACTACAGATCTCCATTTGGTATTACACAAATAACAACCCCTCAGCCAGACAGATTTATTTCGTGTATATTGATACACAATGGATAGCAAATGCATATGTAAAAGCCTGAAAATTTTGGTTGAATGCAGAAGATGCTTTAGCAATGGCTGGCAAACTTTATTCAGACAATTATCATAAGAATTCAATTTGAACGGATTTGTCCTTTACCACACAGCAGTGGTGTATACCAAATTATAAGTGTCTAGCTGTAGCAGTACGGCTTCTGGAGCATTACATTGGTTACATGGATATTTTCTGTTATATTGCCATGGAAATCATAGAAATCATCGAAATGTACCCAATTCAACACACACATGCTGTATACCAAATTTGACGTTTGAGCTGCAACAGTTCTTCTTCCAAAGTGCTAATGTCATTATATGGATATTTTCCATTTGGTTGCCATGGAAACCACAAAAAACATCAAAATATACCCAATTGTGCATTGAAGCACAACAATATTGCATATCAAATTTGAGGTCTCCAGCTGCAACGGTTCGGCTTCTAGATTGTCAGCATAATTATATGAATGTTTTTCCATTTTTTTGCCATGGAAACCACAAAAAACATCAAAATGTACCCAATTTGAATAGGCTTGTGCTCTATCACCCAGCAATGTTGCATACCAAACTTGAAATCTCCAGCTGCAATGGTCCAGCCTGTAGAGCGTCAACGTCGTTACATGGATATTTTCCGTCTTGTTGCCATGAAAACCACAAGAACCATCGAAATGTATCCAATTTGAATAGGCTTGTGCTTTGCCACACATAAATGCTGTATACCAAGTTTGAAGTATCTAGACGTAACGGTTCAGTTTCTAAAGCGTTAACTTCGTTACATGTATATTTTCCGTCTTGTTGCCATGGAAACTACAAAAAACATCGAAATGTATCCAATTTCGAAAGGCTTGTGCTTCCCCAAACATCAATGCTGTATTCCAAATTTGAAGTCTCTAGATGGAACGGTTCAGCTTCTAGGGCATTAACGTCGTTACATGGATGTTTAATGTCTTGTTGCCATGGATACCATCCAATTTTGATGGGCTTGTGCTTTGTCACAAATCAATGCTGTATAGCAAATTTGAAGCCTCTAGATTGAACGATTCAGCTTCAAGAGCGTTAACGTCGTTACATGGATATTTTCCATATTGTTGCCATGGAAACGACAGAAACAATCGAAATGTATCCAATTTTAAGAGGATTGTACTTTGCCACACATCAATGCTGTAGACAAAATTTGAAGTTTCTAGAGCGTTAACGTCGAATTCGGATGGACTGACGGAGAGACGGGCAGACGGACGGACGAACAATCTTAATCCAGTATACCCCTCTCCCCCTCCAACACTACGTAATGGCGGTATAAATAACCTTTATGCTAGTATTAGGCTTGCTAGGCTTTTTTTGTATGTCATTTTATCTGTGCTGAAATACCTTCCTAACTGTTCGCATAGGCCTGATAAAGTAATAAAATCTTATTAGATTGACTTGCCATCATGAATTGTGCTGTAAATGGTCCATACTTGTTCAAAAAAGTGGACACGAATTCGCCAAATCGTCTATGCCGTACAACACGGGACTGACTGCAGGAAGCTGCCTGGAGGATGGGAGATAAATCTGGCAGACCAAAGAAACGATCCCCTATCGTGTTTCTTTTGTCTGCATTCGGCGGCCTTTGTTCTCCATCTATTCGTGACTAGCAAACTCGCTAACAGTGGCCAATTTTCTTCGGAATCTCCCGAGTGAAATATCGGCGAAATTCTCCGAGAATTTCCGATTGAAAGGCGATATATATATATATATATATATATATATATATATATATTTAAATAGCCAATACAAAATCAATTACGCACCACAATGAATAGGTTTGTACCTCCGAATTCACTGTTGTAAAATACGGAGGAATATTTCCTCCATGAATATACTGGTTTAATGAGATTCCTTCATAAACTTGATTTTATATTGAATTTTATTTGAAATTTCTGATTAATTAAAATATGCCCTCTATCATTCATTCAACAAATTTCCAGCCTGAACTGCCACCACCTTACTATAACTTAGCAAATAATCAAAATTTATAATATTCCGCAATTATTAAACCAAAAATCGTTTAATTTCCATGCATGGATATGCATCATTTTGTTAATTTTACTTACGGATTTTTTTTTTAAACCGCCGCGATTACCTCCCTTAGTTGGAACTCTTTTGGCAGTCAAATCTGGCCATGATGAAAAGTCGATGGAGGGTTATCTAATCCGCTGATTACAGCATGCATCAGTAGTATGTATAGAGTCTTTGGAGTTAATAACCCCCACTGCGCATGCGCGAGAACCTGTTTTGACGTCACAGCGACCTGTTTTGGGGGGGTATTGGGTATTGGGGGGTGTGCGCATGCGTGAGTTTATGGAAATGAGTTTATGCAAATGAGGTGTGTGGGTTTTCAAAATGGCGGCTTGTTTTTGTATGTTAGGGGTGGTCGGTTTCAAAATGGTGGACAATTGCACTGTCTCACCTCCTGTTAATTTGCATATTTTCAAAATGGCGGCTTGTAGTTGTGTGTTAGGGGTGGTCGGTTTCAAAATGGTGGCCAATTGCACTTGTTTCACCCCAGCCCTCA
>JAVTVY010056543.1:0-30504 GCA_036873755.1 Hanleya hanleyi
ACACCCTCATCGGCCAGTTCCTGGAAAATAGTAGGCGTATTATGATACACTCCACCCGGATATACTCGCTTGACACTGTTGTAACAGATTTTCTCGTGGCGATGTAAGTCGGTGGAGCGATGAAACACCCGATGGCATTGGGCACAACTGAAAGACTGAGCGTACTGGCTCATATTGGAGATCAGCGAAAAATGACTCACGCCATTGTCGTCGAACACATTGACTTTCATCGTAGCAGCATAACGTTCTGTTGAACGACGAACCAATTCAGCCACAAATGTACCCTCCTCCTCGCATCGTAATCGGTATACAAAGATATTGATGTCGAACAGTGTTTCCACGTCATCCAAATTCTTGAACGGCACTCCACGGAAGTGCCGCTTATCCAAGTCTTGCTGCTGTAAATACTGTTCCCAATAGTCATCGGCCACTGTGTCACAAGCCTGGGGGTTACACTCGTCCACATGCACGGCCAAACACCGAAACAGACATTTCCGGTCTTTGTAGGGTCCCTTTATCCCTGCTGTTAATGCATACAGGCCGTGTCGATGAAGCAACCACGGGGGTAGTAGTACAGGGGCACCGATAGGATGATCTCTCATTTTCGTGACGAAAAATGTGACGTTAGTCACCATTTCCACAAGCCATTGGGTATTGGGGCGTTGCAACTGGGCCCATTCCAATGGATCCAACGTAGTCAATTGGTCGATGAGTGGCTCGAGAGAAATCGCATCCGTCACCGTGAACGGCTGATCAAACACATAGGTATTATTGCTGGGATAATAATACCGCAGCTGGTCCGTCTCCTTGTGCCGTAAAATGTACCCGAATGTGATATTCAACTTGAACGCTGTCACCTGATCTTTGAAAATGTTCTCGGCATAGGTAGACAGATACGTGAGGTCCTGCAGCCGAAAGTTATACAAGTCCAATAGACGACGGTCACGGTGAAAACAATGGCGTATGGTAGCCCAGTGACGTTGATAAATGTCCCTCACACGCTCGTCTTCAGGCAAGACTTCAACCGGAGGTGCTGCTGGGTCCCAGGGAAAATCTTCTCCACGTGTCATGCTTTCGTCTAATACAAGCGGATAGGCAAGCAGGCAGGCAGGCAGGCAGGCAGACAGGCTGGTCAGGTCAGTCAGGTAGGTAGTACAATGTTCTAAAAATCGACTCCTTTTATACGTTTTTCTACAATCCGCCATCTTAAACCCACCTCCCACCATCCACCCACGCCGCCATCTTAAACCCACCTCCCACCATCCACCCACCCATCTGTCCCACCATCCACCCACCCTGTCCCACCAATCCACCCACCCTGTCCCACCATCCATCCACCCACGCCGCCATCTTAAACCCACCTCCCACCATCCACCCACCAGCCGCCATCTTAAACCCACCTCCCACCATCCACCCACGCCGCCATCTTAAACCCACCTCCCACCATCCACCCACGCCGCCATCTTAAACCCACCTCCCACCCTCCACCCACGCCGCCATCTTAAACCCACCTCCCACCATCCACCCACCCACACCACGTGACATCAATACTCGCTTCTGATTGGATGAAACGTGACGTCACAAAGGTCATATGCAAATTTCTGAGGTCAAGTTCACTCGATTATTTTCTCGCGCATGCGCAGTGAGGCGCTATTAACTCCATTTACGCTTTGTATACTACTAACCGGGATAAAGCATACTTAACTATGCACCAGATCTGTCGGGTGAAAGAAAGAAATTTTAATAATGTATATGTTTTTAATGCATCCGATTACCGAGTTATTAACTTGAATACTTCGAATTTTGTTTGATCGTCGCTATGTAGCTGAAATATTGCTCAATGCGACGTTAAACCTTAATTCTCTCTCGCTCTGAAGGTTATGAACACCGCAAAGTATCGGTATTTTGTCACACACTGCATGGGACCTACTATATACTGGGCACATGCAATGAAAGCTATGGAAGCGTTTAAAATCTCAAGCTCATTGTCCCTTGCTGATAGCTCGAGATAACACAAACAGTAGAATCAACAGAGTTTTAGAACTATATAGTTATGTGTGACTTTGGCAACACACAGTATCTACTATACTCCCGGTTTATTCCCGATGCAGATGGTCTGCTACAGAGAGAAAGAGAGAGAGAATTAAAGTCCTGTTCAGCAATATTTCATCTATATCATGTATATAGCTACGATCAAACAAAATTCTAAGTTGCCAGCAAAACAAATTAACAATATTAGCAATCAAAAGTGATCAACATTAATAACCTGTACATACATTAAAATTTATACAACAGACCGTTTTACTCGTCTTTTACTCGACTAAAAAGATCTTCGAAAGTAGCTGGTTGATAACATTAATCTCTTGCACCCTTAAAATCTAAAGAGGAAGGGTATGATGGAATAGTCCAGTTTCAGACGAGCATATGCCTGTTAGGAAAACAAATGCCATGGTAAGGAATTGTGCTTTAGATTTCAATATCAGGCATCACTTTACCATTGTTCAAATATAGATGAATGCCTTGTTCAACAGAGCTAATTTGCGCCAATTTCTGTGTGATACAGAGATTCTTCTGTGCAGTTGGAAATAGACAAACCTCCGCTCTTGGGTCACGAATAGTTGTGAAAATTGTTATATCTGTATATTATTTTGTACGAGCATACATGCATCATTACATCGAGTTTCCTTAATTTTTCTGCTAAAACCTTTAATAGTAGAAAAATACTTCATATTTGGCTCACTTCTAGAAATATCTGAGATTACAAGCGTCTAGTCCGTCATTCATAATCCAGCCGTCGTCCATTAGAGAATATCCGCGTCCATAATCCAAAGACCTATTCCATTTCCATATAACAGTATTAGCACCAAATTCAAAAAGACAAAAGTATACATAAACATAGGCTTGTTTCCTGCAAGAGAAGCGGTCAACAATTTTCAATGATGCCGGCAAGACATCATGATGTTCCAAAATATCAAATCCGTATCGCTGATCAGTATTCGTAATCCATAATATTCGTTATAGAGTCGTCATCTAAAAATGATGTACCTCAGTCACGCTTTGATTGTGACTGTTCATATGAGTACCATGAGGATCTTGAAGTACATGGGTTCATACGGCCCCCTAGCCCCGGGTTAAGCGGAATTAGACACAAGTTACGAAACGTAGCGCCATAGATCTTGCACGCTACGTTCGTATTTTGCTATCAGCATGCGATATGTATCGCCAAATTTGAGAAACTTTGAGTGGAGGCGCTTGGTGGAATAGCCCTGTTTTATAAGTTTCTGCAACAATGTTTTGTGACGTTGATTAAAATCATCACATTTAACACAGGATCTAGCAAATGCTACTAAGCGAGATATGTATACGCCATATGCAGGTCCCACTGGAATATTACTATCCAGAAAGGGATAGTTTACGATGTCGAAATTGTAATCATCGAATGTCGAATTGTAATCGGTTTCGAAGTAATACGAGTCCAGTATTCCCTGCCCTGGCTCCAATAAAAATGACTTAACACCTGGAGTTTCAGTTAGCCAAGTTCTTGCCGTAAGTGCGCCATGATTTATACTCCCCCCAAAAAGTGTGAATCTCAGACTGTTGAAAGGTATTCACTGTTCCCACTCATTTGACGAACACAACCGCCGGTCCGCATATGCATATTTGAAGGACAGACAGTGTCATAAGGAACGGTGATGCAGTTATATGCTTCTATAAAAAGAGAAGAATTTTAATGTGGTGAAAACCGAGTCACCATTGTCATCAGAGTAAAGAGGGACATTAATGTGAAACTTTGGAAAATGAAGTTAATGTGGAGGTTTACCTATATCTTTGTTGTACCAAAAGCCGAGACTGACCTAATGGCCTTGCACATGCTTGGAATAGGTCAACTTTCAAATATGTGAATTTCCATTCTCCGGTCGCTTCATAGAGATAACAAGCGCTGGATGAACGCAAAGACCTCCGTCGAGGCAACAGGGTCCGTAGCGTAATACATCACTGAATAACATACGGCCGGATGCCAAGCTTAATTTTGCATTTGTTGGACGTTAGCTTCATCAATGGTAATTAATCTGGGATTGAGGGTTCCTCACTAGCATGTCCAGACAGGGATGTGAAAGTCACATTCCCAGCAAATAATTTTTGTTTGATTTGACGTGCTTGAAATATTGGGGTATGGAATAGAGTATATTGATGGAAAACCTGGAAAAGTGCTTGAGACATCAGGCCCCATCCCACCCACACCTCCCCATGAGAGGATCCCCTCACCCAAATCAACACGTTAGCGACAGAAATGAGACCCTGTGTGCCTAGTTGTACCAACTTGCTTGTGATTTTGTGCTATAGGCCCAACACAGCAACACTTCATATACTGTGTACAGTATAGCATCATCATTGATGAGAGAATTGCTCTTCAAAACACACCTGATTTTACCGACACTTCGTTCTGATCTGTCTCAACATCATATGATGAGGATTCAATGCGCTCGGTATAATTTTGTACACTGGTGTTACAGGTCACCTTCGCCTTCACCTTACTGTATCAATGACCATGGACTTGTACATGTATCACATTCACATTGAATGGTGATGGCTGATGAGAATATTGCCCCTATGGAACAAATGACTGGATTCCACGCAGCAAATATTTATTGTGTAACAGTGAGAAGAAAATTTATTGTATAAACATTCCAAGCCTCATTGAATACAAGCCGCACCATACTTGATATGAATATAACGCGCGTACATTAGCTCGCTTGGACGTCGCTTAGTTAAATATGGACAGACTCGCAAAAATCTCAAAATTTTCAAAAGCCACAAAAATGCCCTCAGCTTGTACAGAGTAAGTAAAAATACTTATGTACAACTTGATGTTTAGAAATGACTGTGTTGAGCGGTTCTATTCCCAACTTCTCTTTTATTCTATGTCATAGAGGACAGGGTTTGGTAGATAATTAAAAACTGTATTAACTCGGCTTCACATTTTAGAGAAGGACTTTAATTGAGCCAAAGATGAAAGAGAAATACACTTATAAAAAAATCTATTTAAAAAAATATATGTTTATATTAATTTCCATAATTTATTGAAAAAAACTACACGTAGACTTCGACCACCCAATATCACACAGGCCAGACAACTGTGAGAACAAGTGAAAGATACCCATCGAGTTGAGCGGATTTGCAGATAAACAACAACAAAAAATTGCACTTTGTGCCTCACGAGGCCCTTCTCCATAGAGTGCATGCCAGTTATTTTTCTAGACTACAACAACAACAACAGTTTTTGCCTGTATCACAGTCCGAGCTTCCGATTACCCTTCAACCTTACCCAGACGACGGATAATTTTTGACAGATTGTCCGGCTAGGTTGTTGATCGGATTCACAGATCATGAATTCCACCGTGACGGAATCACCGTTGGGAAGACTTTTTCTTTATTCAAAGTCATGTACTCGGAAGTTCCGTGGTCATACCCATGTAGTTTCAAGTTTAGTTTGCTATTCTATGACATCTGTTTACGGATCCATGAAAAATCTACAGATGATCCAGCATTTTCAGTAAATCATGCTTCGAAATGTTCGTGACGGAATCACCTGAAACGGACATGACTCTTGACTAGTGTTGCTTGTCTATTTTTTTGCTGCTCTGTTTCAATCTGACTATTCTTATATGACATCTCTTACTAACATACAGTACCCAAGGATGATAAGATTTTTTTCATCGTGAGAAAAACGCGACTGGATCATCCCAGGGGTTAAATCTAGTCCGTGACGGAATCGACAAAAAATCGTGATGGAATCACGAGTGCGCTTTTTAAATCTTATCGGTAAAAGTGCTTTATTAATTACACATTTTCTTCAAAAAAATATTCCTAGAGTGAATTTATCTCTTCTACTTAGAAAATTAAAACTCTGACCTCTTATTTTTACTAAGGTATACAGCTCCCGCCACATGCATATCTTTTCTGCAGATGTTTCAAAATAGTATAGTTTTCAGTAAAGTGCAATTTTTCTTCTTTGACAATTTAGAATTTCCCGAGTTCTTCATGTTAAAAAATTGCGGGAAAAATATTTCGCTATTAAAACACATCTTCTCTATTATTGGCTTGTTCCCGGGGATCATAGGAAGCGAATAGAACAAACAGCATGCTAATATAGAGTCTACGACAGAATGTGGAGTGAATTTTATGCGAAAAAGGGCTGTTTAGCAATGTCCGCTTTTCCGTGGAATTCATGAGCGCACGATTGAAGTATCATGGGAAGATATATATTTCCAGTCGCTATCTTCAAACAAAAGGAAAAGAAAAAGCCGAGAGAGCACCTCATGAGGCAGAGTTATTTTTCCAGACTACAACAACAACAGTTTTTGCCTGTATCACAGTTCGAGCTTCCGATGACCCTTCAACCTTACCCAGACGACGGATAATTTTTGACAGATTATCCGGCTAGGTTGTTGATCGGATTCACAGATAACGATTGAAGCATGGGAAGATATATTTTTTCAGTCGCTATCTCCCCAACCCTCACCCCCCCAACTAAAAAAAAAAGAAAAGAAAAAGCCGAGAGAGTTCATCGGAGTTTTACGTTTTTGACCTCTGACTTTGAATTTGACTTCTCACTTCCGACTCGCATCCTGGTGAATGACACTCGTCCTTTATCTTTTTGCCGATTCAGAGATTCTCGAGGAAGTTTCCAATTATACTATCTGGAATGCGAGTTTTTCTTTCGTGAAAATTTACTTTTTATGAAAGCGCAGGTTTGTCTTCGTTTGCGCATACCGGCCATCTGTACCAGCGCGAAGCTATACACGCGCGAATTTAGTACCCTCGAATAAAGAAACCCGGTGGAAGCGCTGCAAAGGATACACACCTTTTGTGACGTAAGCATTCATTTGTGTCCAAAGAAAAGATTCAAGATTTCGTCGGGAACCATGACGATCCCTATTGGAAATACTATGAGTAGTGGGTTCCCCATATGACAATTATTTGGCGGGAGATTTCACGTTGCGCTCCTAGACCTCCGTCTGATCGACGGAGGTAAAAACTAGTAAGACCTCCCAGAACATTTAGAAATTGGATAACAATTTGATAATCCGTTCACAAATGTACGACTCTAACTTAATTTGTGTGGAAATTCTTGGAACTTGCAGCTGATTTTGTGCATAGCGGGTGTCAGATCCGATATTCTATATTCAGTCATCGCCCATAAAATAATTTTCGCATCCATAATCGAAATACCGATATCGTATGGCAGTTAGCACCAATTACAAATATGTATGTAATAACATGGCAGTGTGATTGACATCACAGGACATACAAAGTAGGGTCTGATGTGATTTAAGTGTGTACTTGACCAAATAGACATGTTTTTGCCAATTTCGAGGTTTATATAAGTAGGTCTGCCCCAGGGGTGGGGAAATCCTCCCGAGGGTAGTGCATAGGTTGAATAATTGTAGCAATCATGTGAGCTCCCAGAATATATTCTTAGATGATCTGAATCTCGAATGCACCAGGTTTCCTGGTATTGGGAAACTTTCAAAAGTCACAATGAAACATACAACCAAGGGTTCCCGATGGGCATAGATAAGTCATGACAGTGCACTCGCTGAGCCATCAATAGATAATATAAAATAATTATAAATCAAATTTTCATCAACAGTAAGGTCAGCTCAGAACTTTCTGGTAACAGTCTCCTAATGCATGTTCATGCCAAAAATCAAGGTTCTAATGTCAACTGTTCTCCTTATTTTGCCGACGAAAGGATTCGGATTGACTCACTCACTGTCTACCGGACAATTTGCAAATGGTAGCCTACTTCATAGGAAAATAACGAAAAAATACAGGATGGCAGTCTGAATATTCAAGAAAATAGGTAGATATACTGTGACGTTCTTGAAATCAGAGGTCACAAAATATTAGACGGAATAACTCATTAAGATATTGTTCATCGAAAAATGACATCAATTTTAAATTTGAGCAAAATGGAAATTACAGAGGCACATAATGTCCCATGGACAATAGGATAGTTCGACTGTTGACGACAGACTTCTTGGCGGATATATGCTGACATCCGGGTATCGAATCTGAGGATAAATATCTTGCACTATTATTAGATAAAGTTATCAGGTTTTTGTGGTGTTCAAATCATACATGTACATTAAACACTCACAGGAGTGGTGCGTGGTTGACATATCACTTGCGAAACCAGTCTAAATGCTTTTAAACAATCTGACCGTAGTGGAATACATATGATTTCTCTGAGATAATCGATTTTTATCCCAGGTGAATTCGTTAAGGTAGAGACGACGAATTATGTGTGGGTCTGTTCCGAGAGTTGAAGAGCATTAATATCCATATCGTATAATGAACAATAATGGCATTGGATACAGATATAGAGATACAAACGCCTGATCCTTCATTTCATATTTAGCCGTCAAAACTCTCGTGTCCATAATCCACAGACCTAATTAGCATTAGCACCAAAACGAAATCATAGTATACATAAACATAGGCTAGTTTCAAGCAAGAGAGACGCTGTCAACAGTTTTCAATGATGCCGGCAAGATATATGATATTCTAAAAATAACAAATCCGTATGGCTTATCAGTATTCTAAACCCATATGATTTTGGTTTTAAGGTTGTTATCAAGAGAACGATGTATCTCAGTCATGCTTCAATTCTGATACGAACACCATGATGAACTTAAAGTACATGGGTACATAAGGCCCCTAGCCCCAAGTTAAGCGGAAGTAGACACGAGTTACAAAAGGTCACGCGAAAGACCGAATGTGTTCGTTGAATAAATCTTTCTTCAATTTCAATTTTATATCGGTTTGGAAATACCAAAATGAATTTTTTCGTTATTAAAATATGAACAATGTTGTAATCGTGTTGATCTATGTTGTGATGCTCATTTGAGAAAACCAAGTCTCTAATTGCGTTGAATTTAGTCATTTAGAAACAGTTCCCATGTGATATAACAAGAATAAGTTGATCGTACCGCATTTAGCGACTTATTCTGATTGAAACTTGATACAGACGCATTGCAAACGTTATGTTCAATAACCAGTCTAGTAAATCAGAAATTTCGATAAAATACCAAAATGAGTAAGGCACTTTGGATTTATTGTTACTGAAAACAACAACAATGCTGTAACCGTGTTGATATATGTGTTGATGCTCGTTTGAGAAAAACAAGTCTCTATCGCTTTGATTTAGTCGTCATTTATAAACAGTCCCTAGGTGATATCACAAGATTAATTGATCGCAACGCACATAGCCATGTATTCCAATTGAAACTGGATACAGACGGATTGCAAACACTATATTCAATAACCAGTCTAGTAAAATTTTTCGACAAAAATACCAACATGAATAACGCACTTTGAATGTTTCGTTACTGAAAACAATACCTATGTTGTAACCGCGTTGATATATGTTGTTTGGTAATGTCTAATCACCTAATTGTATGTTTTCAGAATTATAAAATTCTGAAGTGGTTTTCCATGAACTGAGTAGTTTTTGTGATACCCTCTTTATCTTAGTTTTCACACAAATAGAGAGAATTATGGTTGAACAACGCATTAACAACATGTATACGTATTAAAATTTATGTGACAAACCGATTTCTGTCAAATAACGTAAAATCGAATCTTCTTTTCCTCGAATAAAAATAACTTCTAAACTAGCTGCCACGCTTTTATTGTATGTGTTCATGTGGACAGCTTGAATGACATGACCACACGGCCCCTTGAGCGGTATTAGATAGATATATTTCAGAGTGATCATGTTACAGCCCTATCAAGTCATCTGTTTGAAAATGATGAACTATGTGACCGCCAGATAGTGAAAAACGGCCCAAACGTGGGAGTATTTATTGAATGCAAGCTCGTTTTCAGAACAAATACCTGTGAGACCTGACGCCGACAAAGCGCTTTATTCTCCACCATGTTTACAAGTCACCAAACTAAAATCACAAGCCTCTGTTCAAATCACTGATTACAATCTATGAACCACTATTCGTCATCATACATTAGACATGCCCAGAAGTGATTCATAGTTGACATTCCACGTACTCCTCAACAGAAACAGTCAGATAGCTTTTGAACAATTTCAATGAGATAAAATGTGTGTTTCTGTCAGACAATCGCATTTACCCCATGTGACAGGAGAAGCAATCAAGGTAAAAACAGTAGTGTCAACAAATTGAAATGCGAACAGCCCAGCTCATCATACATCAGATCATGTTACAAACCTAGCTACGTGAATTCGATAAATTCAGGCTCATTACATAGGAGAATCACAGATCCTTTATTTCGGAGAGAGACAGAGAGAGAGAGAGAGAATTAAGGGTTAACGTCGTATTCAGCAATATTTCAGCTATATAGCGACGATCAAACAAAATTCTAAGTATTCAATTCAACAACTCAGTAAACTAATGCGTAAAAACAGGTACAAACATTAAAATTTGTACAACAAACCAATCTCTCTCAAATAATGTCAAATGCAATCTTCTTTTACTCGACTAAAAGGATCTTCGAGCGTAGCTGCTCGATAAAAAGTATCTCTTACAATCTTATAATCTATTCAGTCTATAAGAATATGTTTCACCGTGAGATCTTCGTGGCATGGAATACACGTTCGAACCGGCTCTTTTTTAGTAAATGTTCGTAAGTTAATCGTGTATGGATTGGTGTTGAAGCAGTATAGTTCAAATGTTGAATTAAAATATGGTATATATCGAAACTAGTTCTAGAGAATGTATCAAAACTCACCATGAATTTTTATCATAAAATAAAATAGGTTTGGTTAGTTCATTGTAAATGATAGTCCAATTGCCAACAGTTTCGCCTTAACCGAGCTTTTCCGCACATATCCCGTTACATAAGCCAGTGCTAGAAATTTCGACCTGGATAGACACCATGAACCAATAAATGTTTATATATGTATAAATGAGCAGTGTGACTAACGTCACAGGACCTACGAAGTATAGTAGGCATTAGGACTCGAACGCGAACTGAACTCTTGGAAATCCCCACCCCCAGTTGAAATCCTGCCTATATTAAGATGGGCACCGCCCAAGTCAGAATCGCCAGTGATTTTCATCAAAAATCACCAGAAATTTTCATCAAAAGTAGGTCAGCTCAGAACTTGTTGGTAACAGTCTCGCAATGCGCCTTCATTTCAAAAATAAATAACGATCGCCGATTTAATTTCACAATTTTTTAACTAAAGGAAACAGATTGAATAATAAAAAGTTCAGTAGATTTCAAGCTTTACGTGTGAAAATACATTTACATCTCTTTAATGGTTTTCAGTGCCCTTGTCCAGGATCAAAGCAGCTTTTTGAATCGCATTATTTTCCCAACAATACAACAAATTTTTATATATAGTACTATAGTAGAAAGGTAGCATTTATGTAGTTTACGGTAATTAAACTCAAGACTGTACTCAACATGGAATGATTAAATTCACACTACCCATTTCTACAGTATCAGTACTATTTGAGGCCAAATCCAGGGTGGCACCTCAGCTAAATTGAAAGGTCATAAGTCAAGGATGACGGAACCACTGGGAAAACTTTGACCGGAAAAAATGTTAGTTTTTTCTTGGCTGGGACCTGTCTATATGTTACTATCTGTAGCAGTTGAAACCCAGTAAAACTTGAACAATTAAAACCAGTACAAAAATTTGTCTGTTGAATAACAGAAAATATGGTATGGAGATTTGAATGAGTAAACTATTAAACAACTTACATGATACCAACAAAATGTCCCAACACAAGCTGATAAATTCCTTGGGTGGCTTGCAGGATGGCTTTGTTTCACCCTCAGTAAACTTTATCATTGTTGCTCACAGGCTAATCTGAAGGATGATACCACATCTTTCTTTGTTCTGCTGGGTTATTTGCACCAGGCTGACTTAATTGGTTGGTGTAGGATATTTCACCATCAGTGGCAATTTGACCTAAATTTGAATCCTGATTTGGTCTGTGATGAAATGTTTGGATGTGAAATAGGATACACGTTAAAGGCCACAGTTTACATATATCTATAACAATATACTTACTTGTGTGTATTAAGAATGGCAAGTTGGTAATAGCAGTGTAGATAAATGCATTAACAAATGATGGAAAATTAGCATTTCCTATTTCATTATCCCATCACGTTTTGTACTGTGTTATATACAATGTATACATTGAAACATACAGCCAAGGGTTCCCAATGGGCATGACAGTGCACTCGCTGAGCTATCAATAAATAATAATAAAAATAATTATAAATCAAATTTTCATCAGAATTCGGTCAGCTCACAACTTGCTGGTAACAATGCCCTAATGCACGTTCATGCCAAAAATAAAGGTTATAATGTCAATGGTTCTCCTTATTTTGCCAACAAAAGGATTCGGATGGACTGGCTGACTCACTGACTCATTACCGGACAATTTGCGATCTGTAGCCCACTTCGTAGGAATAATTCACATTAGCATTAAACACTAACTTAAACTGTCAGATAACCAGTATACCACAGTGACGACGATCGTTAAACGTTGCCATGGTTACTGTCACTGTGCCAAGAATGGAACTTGTGTCTTCCTCGATTGAAGCTCAGCAGGAAGAGGATAGATCTCGGGACGCCTATAGGAAATTGTTGGAGAGAGAGAGAGAAGGAGAGAGAGAGAGAGAGAGAGAGAGAGAGAGAGAGAGAGAGAATTAAGGTTTAATGTCGCGTTCAGCAATATTTCAGCTATATAGCGACGATCAAACAAAATTCCAAGTACTCAAGTCAATAACTTAGTAATCCAACGCATTAAAACATACACACATTAAAACTTATGTAACACACCGATTTCTCTCAAATAATCCAAGATGCGATCCGCCCTCACCCGACTAAAAATATCTTCCAAAATAGTCGCTCGATAAAAAGCATCTCTTACAATCTTAAAATCTATGCATTCGATAAGAATATGCTTCACCGTGAGATCTTCATGGCATGGAATACACCTTGGGACTGGCTCTTTTTTCACCAAATGTTCGTGAGTTAATCGTGTATGGCCGATTCTAGATCGCCTGATCATGGTTTGATCGAAACGTTTCTGGCTGTTCAGATGAGTACAGCCTACAGTTTTTTTGAACTCATGAAGTTTGTTATTATTCACAGCATCCCGGTTTAACGTCACGTGACCCGGTGTCAGAATAACGTGTCTGGGACGTCGCGATATGACTGAGAAATTGCTAAATGCGACGTTAAAATCGCACTCACTCACACTCACTTGCAATGAATCACGCTACTGGCAAACGGTATACCTACTGTTGGTGACCACAATGAATCTGACTAAATTGGTTGAACGAAAATACACGCGTCACATTCGACATTCGGTAGTTATTCATGGAATGGTATGGAATGGAAATCAGAGAGAGAGGGGGGGAATTAAAGTTTAACGTCGCGTTCAGCAATATTTCAGCTATATAGCGACGATCTAACAAAATTCTAAGTATTCCAACAAAAAGAAGTTAATAACCCAGCAATTCAGAAGTAATCAACACAACACACCAACACCATATAAATACATTAAATTTTATACAACAAACCGAGGATTTCTCTCAAATAACCTAAAATATAGTCTTCTTTTACCCGACTAAAATAATCTTCTAAAGTAGCTTTTTCACTGTGAGATCTTCGTGGCATGGAATACACCTTGGGGTTGGTTTCTTTTTTGGTAAATGTTCGTGAGTTAAATCTTGTATGGCCGATTCTACATCGCCTGATTATGGCTTGATCGAAACGTTTCTGGCTACCCAGATGAGTATATCCTACGCTTTTTTCGGAACTCATGAAGTTTGTTATTATGTACAGCATCCCATAAAGATTGAAAGAGCTGATAATATGAAAGACGGTTGGTTTATTAAAGCCGGTTGGTTTATGAAAGCCTGTTGGTTTATGAAAGCCGGCTGGTATATAAAAGCCGGTTGGTTTATGAAAGCGGTTGGTTTATAAAAGTCGGTTGGTTGGTTTATGAAAGCCGGTTGGTTGGTGTCCAGCTAGGGATGTGGAAGCCACATTCCCCGCAAATAATATTTCTTTGATTTCACATGCTTGAAATATTGGGGTATGGAATAGAGTATATTGATGGAAAACCTGGAATACTGCTTGAGACATTAGGCCCCTTCCCACCCACACCTCCCCATGAGAGGACACCCCCACCCAAATCAACACGTTAGCGTCAGAAATGAGACCCTGTGTGCCTAGTTTTACCAACTTGCTTGTGATTTTATGCTATAGGCCCTACACATCAACACTTCATATTTTGTATGTGTACAGTATAGCATCCTCATTGACAGAATCCTCTACAAAACACATCTGATTTTACCGACATTCCGTTCTGATCTGTCTCAGCATCATGTGCTGATTCAATGAGCTCGGAATAATTTTGTATACTGGTGTTACAGGTCACCTTCACCATAATGTATCAATTACCATGGACTTGTACATGTATCACATTCATATTGAATAGTGATGGCTGATGAGAATATTGCCCATATGGAGCAAATGGCTGGATTCCAGCGAATAAAAAGTTCATGCTAATCATAAACAACATACAATTAATAATACTATCAAATAATTATGTATATTCCTTGTCGACATCAATATAATACAGACAATATTATGACTGAATCAGGGTAACAGATATCCAAGGGTATATATGTCTACACTAAACTGAAGGAGATCCATGATGCGTATTATATTATGTTGTAAAACTTCACTTGCTAATCTCGATTATGTTGCTTATTGTGAAAATAAATGAAATTATGAAAATAAATTTAGTATGATTGCCCATTACGCTCAAATTAGAAATATCAGCAGCTAAAGTTAAGCCAATCATAGCAAAAATATATAACACCATGGTATTGTTGTAATATCACCCAGGTATTGATCTTTGGTTAAGAATGTAATGAGATACATATACCTGTTCTTTGTGTTATTCTGTATGCAGTTCATTCTGTATGTATTTTATACATGTACATATACCAGAAGTGGAATTGAAATTTGACTAAAATAATCAAAATATGTTCGATTTTTACCTCTACTCAGGAAATGAAGTCTTTGTTTCTAGAAGCTAAATCATTTCAGACACATTCAAGTCCTCACCTGGTCAAGGGAGATAATTTTGTAAAAAAAAAACAAAAACAAGTATAGATCCACACTGGCGCAGACCAGAAAGTTTTATGACCTTTGATGATATTTGTGGAGCATGCTGCAGGACTTCAACTTCATGAATCTGATATTATCCACACAATCCCATTCTACATGATATTTTTGCCATAGCACCGATAAACTAGATCCCTTCATTTATGTGGTCTAGATCCAGGAGCTATTGGGGGCTGCAGGTTTTGTAAAAGTTAGATCCAATTATTCTGAGATAAGGAATGAAGTCCGGCATGGTTGTTTTAAGTTAAAACTGGGCATCCTTGAAAATGTCTGACCGATTGACACATGTATCACTCTGACCAGCACAAGAGAGAATATGTATACTGTGTTTGAGGAATATTTCTGCCTCCCCAATGGAAGGCGAAATTTGAATGAATGGTTTGTGTTGTCAGTGTGTCTGATGTCCCCCTTGCAAAGACAAGAAAATTTTCTATGTAATTTATTATTTATTGATATATTTATTGATTTTCTTTTGGTCTAATTGTCTTCTGTTCAAGTCATTTGGCATTGGTAAAACCTGAAATATATATCATGTTCTCCTTATTTCATCTAGTGATACTGTCTGTTTGGTTCCAGATCACGGGGCTGAACAAAGTATGTGAAATGTGATCGTATGGCAAATAAATGCCCAGTGGTATGTCCAGGGCTTAAAACTACAAAACAAAATTGAGAAAGGTTCCATCCATGCTATCAGTCAAAAATCTCAATAATGTAGGCCTACATGTGGAATGTAGACACTCCTTTGTTTCAGCTACAATTCAGAATAAGTTTTCAGAATATTATCAGGGCTTAACAAGCAAATTATTCTTCATCAACAAGTATCACAGCACACAATGTGGATGTCACTAAACTGTTAGGATAAATGAAAAGAAAAGCATATGTATATTATTTATCAGCTTTATTAAATAAGTTTACAGACTCACGCAGGTAGATCAATTTGGTGCTTCTGCAAAATCAAACCATTATTCAACTGCCAAATGCCAAGATAAATAGCCCCCCCCCCCCGGAAATATAATTTATCAGCAAAATTTAGAATATCTGTTTTTGAACAACCAGGCTGGTGGATATCATCAACTGAAAGAAAACGACAGGGTTTCCCACCCCTTGGGGATTTCAAAATTCCAGACCTTTTCCATACCTTTTTCAAGACCTATCAAGTCTTTTTCCAGACTCAAATCAGCTATTACATTATACATTGCCAGGAAGAATTTTGAGACCGTTAGGTGATATGGATCAAAACTAGTCAAGCTCAAGATGAACAATTAACTCCTTTATTATGATGATGATGTACATTGAGATCACTGCATCAACTTACAACTCAAAAATCAAAGCAGGTTCCAAATTGACAGAATGTTTCAAAAGCACAGAATGATGAACTTTATTATTTGAAAATAAATTCACGTTTTCTTTCATTCTACGAAACAGAAATTAAAAGAATCAGGTTTATTGCTCTTTTTTGTCATACAGACTCACTAAAGCCAGAATGAAAAAAAAACAAAGACAAAAAAAAACGAAGACAAAAAAAAGACCCCCAAAAAATTAAATGAAATGGCTGAAAAGTGTTCTAGTTCTGCACAATCTTGATTGGATTGGAGAATCCCTCAAATTAATCTCAGAATAATTGTTCATCTTTATATCGTTTGAACAAGTTAAAAAAAATATTAGAACTGATAAGACAACAAAGCTAGAAAAAAATACCAAGGGAGACAACTTTTGTACAAGTGCTCTAGAAGTATTGAGCGGAGTTATCCCCCTTCAATACGTTGCCCATGGAAACTGTAAAATACGCAATTTGCGTGCTGCTTGGAGGAGATATTTTGTGTCAATGATCATTACCAATAAAGATTACAATTATCAACACCAGTTTTATCAGACTGTAGTAACTTACAAAGTGAATGACAGGTAGACGATTCACACAAACGGACGAACTAGTTTGGCTTGGGAGATCGTCCGATCGTCTTGTGAAAATGGCGGAAGATCAGATCCAGGCGACATGACTCATATTTTTCAATCTTCCATGCCTACTGCTTTCCGAAACTCATGTATGCATATGTTCATACGATAGAGGCGAGATGATCGAACAAAATTCTAAGTATTCAAGTTAATAACTTAGTAATTCAACACATTAAAACATACACACATTAAAACTTATACAACAAACCGATTTCTCTCAAATAACCTAAGATAGAGTCTTCTTTCACCCGCCTAAAAGGATCTTCTAAAGTAGCTGCTTGATGAAGATAATCTCTTACAATCTTAACATCTATACAGTCGATAAGAATATGTTTCACTGTGAGCTCTTCGTGGATTGGCTCTTTTTGCCCCCCGCCGCAACGCGGCCGGGGGACTTTAAAATGGTTCTTGCTTCTCTGTGTCCGTGCATGTCCGTGGATGTCCGTGCATGTATGTTCGAATGATTACTTCCTAACGCTTTGTTGGATTCTTCCGAAATTCGGCATACGCATCCCTTGCGACAAGACGCCAGTCGGTATCGCATTTCAGCAACATCTGCCTGAAGGTGGCGCCACTGGGTCAAAATGGATCTTGCTTCTTTGTGTCCGTGGATGTCAGTTACAAGCGATAACTTCCAAACGCTTTCTTGGATTCTTCCGAAATTCGGCATACGCATTCCTTGTGAGAAGACGCGGTTGCGTACTGGATTTCAGTAACATTTGCCTGAAGGTGGCGCCACTGAATTTCGCTTCTTCGTGTCCGTTCCAGTTAAAATGGGTCTTGCTCTCTTTGTGTCTGTGGATGTCTGTTCAAATTCTTCACAGGCGATAACTTCCAAAAGCTTTGTCGGATTCCTTCGAAATTTAGCATATACACTCCTTGTGACCAGACATGGGTTGGTATTGCGTTTCAGCAAGATCCACCTGAAGGTGGCGCCACTGGGTCTTGTTCCAATCTTCTGTGCATGTTCGTGGTTTCCATTCAAATTCTTCACAAGCGATAACTTCCAAATGCTTTGTCTAATAATTAGGCATCCCTAAATGCGTTTGTCATTTTTTCTTCTTTCTTCCGCTTCTCGCTGTTAGTTTTGAATTTCATGTCGCTTTAAATGAAGGACACCATTTTCTTAAATTTGCTGTCCAGTCCTTCTATTCCACATCATATGATTTACACTAAAGCTTTTGCAGGAACCATATTTTATTTCAGAAGTATAATATGAAATAACTGGTGGGGGAATGCCCGCAGTACCGAACCCGTGTTAGTTTTGAATTTCATGTCTTAAATGAAGGACAACATTTCCTTCAATTTTGCTATCAAATAATTGTATCTCACATCATATGATTTACCCTAAAGCTTCTGCAGGAACCATTTGTGTCCACACGTGTAACTTACTATATTAATTACAACTGAGTTTCTAAAGTTTGGGTGCACACTGTGCATATGATCAATTTCCTGAATTGAATTGAATTCCACCTTGTGGTTTTTCGGACTGACAGATGATGGCATGCAGTTGTCAGTGTGGTTGTTTCATGTACAGGGAGCTTTCTATGGCTTTCATGTCAGCACACCTACCACTACCCTCAAGAAGAGCATGTCCCCATCCCCAGGGCGCCGAGCCGCACCCTCTATCTCCCAAACTAGCCCTCGCCCGACCCTCATATATTGTGTTTGAGCATATATATCTCCAATATATCTTGGCAGAAGCTGAAATTTGTGTGTTGTCTGCAATATTGGGATAATTGCAACCCAAAAGGTTTCAATTTATCAGGCACAGACCCATGTTTTTGTGTTTGGTAAATATGTCCCTTGTCTATAGATCTTGCTTGGAATTGTTTTTTGTGCCAATCCGCTTCTGGGTGGCACCACCTCGGGCCAATTTAAAATTGCATCTCCAAACAATAACTTTTGAAAACCTTAAGGATTCTTTTCAAATTTAGTGCGGTGGTACCTTGCCTAAGATCTGGCTTGAGAATGTTTTTCATGTTGATAGGGCTCAATTTCTCGTTTGGCATTTGTTTTTCATGCCGATCCACATATAGGTGGTGCCACCTAGAGGCAAATTAAAAATTATGTTTCCGGACAATTTTAATACTTTTTAAAACTTGAATGAATTCTTTCCAAGTTTGGTATACATGTACC
The DNA here is from genome assembly GCA_036873755.1 of Hanleya hanleyi. Taxonomy (NCBI): domain Eukaryota; kingdom Metazoa; phylum Mollusca; class Polyplacophora; order Lepidopleurida; family Hanleyidae; genus Hanleya; species Hanleya hanleyi. The sequence goes on from JAVTVY010056543.1 coordinate 19,298, forward strand.
TTACCTGAAGGTTTCACATGGTATTGTTTTTCTGTCGATCTGCTCATAGGTGGCGCCACCTGTAGACCAAGTTAACATTTTCTATTTCCAATGTCAAGGGATCTTGCCTCAAGATCTTGGTTGGGATTATTTTTATGCCTATCTGCCTACACATGGCGCTACCTGAGAGCCAAGGTAAAATTGCATTTACGGACAGTAACTGTTGGACCTTAATGGATTCTTTCAATGGTATTTGGGTACCTACCCTCGAGGCATCTTATGGGGCCATGTTAATGATGTTTTCCCTAAGTTTAACGTTTTTACTTTCTTCACAAATAATGAATGTTTCTTTTACTAAAGATGCAAAAGGCATGCCTCCAATCGTCGCTTGCGATTGCATTTCGCCCACTTGCGCCTATAGGTGGCGCCACCAGGTGTTCAAATTAAAATTTGTTTTCAGCCATTAACTTGAGAACTGCTCATCGGAATCTCCTCAAATTTGCATGCATGTATCATGCCAGGAGATGTTGCGTGAGATTGCCTTTCGCTCACTTTTACTTACAGGTGGTGCCACCTGGTGGCGAAATACCAGATTTGTTTCCGGGTAATAACTTAATAACCGCTTGTCAGATTCTTCTTAAATTTGGTATGAATATATCATGACATAAGATGTCACTTGGGATTGTGTTTCGCACACTTGTGCATATAAATCTAAATTTGGTTTCCGGGCAATAACCCCTTTTCAGATTCGTATGCCGATACACCATGTCATGAGATGATCCTTGGGATTGCATTTCGCCCACTTGCACCTACAGGTGGCGACAACTGGTGGCAAATATAAAATTTGGTTTCCAGACAATAGGTTGAGGATGCATTCAGCTTCTCGTCAAATTTGGTTTGCAGATAATATGCCTTGGGGTCGTTTCCATGCTTCACTGCATGAAAACTATATTACAGAAGCAAAAAAACGTTCAGCCAACCGTTCTGAGTTGATTTAAAAACTTGGGAAGGCAGAAAGACCCTTCCGCATCCAACGCCTATGAAGTAGCAGTTGCCTCCCTCATGTATATCCCCCGAGACCAACAATGCTAAAAATATTGCTGCCATTTCGGCGGGGGACTTAGCATCCTCTGGCTGCTTGTTTAGTAAATGTTCGAGTCAATCGTGTATGGCCGATTCTACATCGTCTGATCATGGCTTGATCGAAACGTTTCTCACTGGTTAGGTGAGTATAGCCTACCGTAATTTTGTTATTATTCACAGCATCCCATAAAGATTGAAACAGCTTTCTCAGGTCTGAGATCGCTATGTGAGATACCCGTCAGGATCAACTTATTTATCTAGGATTGCCTTAGCCATTCTATCCGCCTCAGTATTATATTTGATGCCAACGTGACTAGGCAACCAATAAAACACAATATGAAACTGTTGATCAAATATAGTCATATAATTATAGAATATTCAAGATGGTGGGATGAGTTGAATTTCCACTTCAATCGCTTGAAGGCATGACAGTGAATCTGAGAATGTGACATATTCTTTCCTTTTAGTGGACCCAATACCTCCCAAAGCGGATAATATAGCTTTTACTTCTGCAGTGAACATTGAACGTTTTACCTGGTAGTCGACAGGTTTTATCTTTGAAATTAAAGATAGTAGCACATGCTACTGTCTCACCATCTTTAGAACCATCTGTATAAATAACCTGATGCGATTTGAATTTTTCTCTCAGCACACCAAATTCTTGTGTATACACCAGCTGGCTCGTGTCTGTCTTTTTATATTTCGTTAGAGTAAAAAGGTTAGACACCTTGAAACATTGAGGGTTTTTCTCTACAACTGGCTACAGAATAGATGAAAGAATATAATAGACAATGAACACTCAACCATAAATGTGGTAAGAGGGTGTCATAGGAAAACTCGAGAATAACTCGAAGAAAATACATCACATATCCATGAACCGTAAAGGTACTTTCCATGATTATCTATCTATAAAGTGGAATTAGACACAAGTTACGAGATGTTGCGCCAGAAATTTTACACGTTTACGATCGAATGTTATCGTCAGTGTACAATATTTGTAACAGAATTCAATGGCATCATTGAAAACTGTAGATGGTTTCTCTCTTGCAGGAAACTAGCCTATGTTTATGTATATACTATGATTGTCTTTTTGAACTTTGGGCTAATGCTGTTATATAAAATATGGAATATGGACGCGGATATTCCTTAATGGACGACGGCTGAATTATGAATGACGGACCAGACGCTTGCAATTAGAAAAAAAACATGAAATGGAGGCCTTTGAAAAGTCTCTGCAATAATAATGTTCTGTGGCATATACTACCAGACGAGATCTGTATAGTCTGAAGTCCTTCTGGAATATTGTTTATAAGGTGTATCTCTTCATAACAACGAAATGAAAAGCTCATAACAACATAATTAGCTGTGCCTCTCTCGGAATGTCATTAATTTTCTCCAATAATCTGGATAGTCAGACTCTATAATACGGAGGATTCTAGGACGTAGCCTTAGTAACTCAGCCGCGCTTTTATCGCAGTTGTTCATGTGCAGACTATGAGGTAACCACACGGCCCCTAGCGCCGACTTAAGCTGGGGTATGATTTCTGAGATTTGAACCGCAATCAAATGGCGTGAAAGCAATTGAACGGTCTGCAATACAATGGAAACAATATTTATGCATTGATCTCCCTCGCTCCAGAAATCGATTCCAACCCTCCAGAAGTCGATTTGAATTATTTCGCATCTTACTGGTGCTGTTCTTCAGAATTGAGAAATGTCAGCCTACATAGTAATTAAAAGTTTATCACTTTCATTTTCATCCATAGGCTGTTAGTTGTAATTTATAAACACAGAGGGAACTTCAGTTCTTTAATTCTGATTAAAATAGGACATGGGCGTCACTTCATTGGTTAAACCCAAGCATATTTAGATCTGATTTTAATCAGAATAAATCGGGAACGACTCCCACTAAAATTAACTTGGGGGTTTTGGGAAAATGAACAATTAGATGCGATATACATTGATTTTGTTGTGTCGCTACAGAAATGTGTTACAACAAACGGCAAATCTGTATTATTTTCTGCTTTGAATATCCATTCTATGTTCTTAAAACAAATGGTGCCGGTAGCGGTAACTCTTTCAGAGATATCCCTTACTTCAACAGCTGTGTAGGGTCATATAGATTGCTAAATTTGGCAAGTAATTTCACTTCGGCAAGTCTTTGGTGTAAGACTTCTCATTGAAAAGGTAATATCCTGGACAGAAGGTTGACAATTGTTGCAGCAGATTCTTTGTCAAGTATATTTGAGTCTTATACCAAATCGCTGCCTTTACTTCACGAGAATGTGGCTAATAAACACAACAATAACAGTTAATATTTAATTGTTTGGGCAAGTTACACGAAATGTATTAATACAGCGTCGTTTTAATAGGGTTGAGGGGGGGGGGTTGGGGTTGGCTTAATGTCACACTCAAGTTTGTTTCACTCATATGGTGACAGTCAGTTTGGTTGGTGGAGGAAGCCGGAGTACCCGGAGAGAACCACCGCTCGTCGGCAAGTAACTGACAAACTTCCACACATGGACCAGCTGGGCTCGAACCCGTGTCGGTTCAGAGGGGTGAACGTTGTTTTATGTCTATACTGGTGATTAGTATATCCCATTTTATTGGTCTAAATGATCTCTTTACCGCGAAATATATTGCAGACAAGTGCAGAATAGGGCATTGTTGGCGGCTTATAACAGGGGACTGGCAATTATTACTCAACCCGAACGTCATGTAAAATCATAAAATTTAGCCTCAATCAATACAATAAAACCCACTTATTGTGTATATTTCGTGTTACATGGAGTTCCGGTAGATCTATAACAAGTGTTTATCTAGTATCATGACTAAATTTAGTTTGGAAGAATATAGAACACGTCAACTAACTCTACAGTGGCGGGTAGATTCCCACTAAGTCCTGTGTTTAATTACAAGCGTCTAGTCCGTCAATCATAATGCAGCCGTCGTCCATTAAAGAATATCCGCGTCTATAATCCAAAGACCTATTCCATATTCCATATAACAGTATTAGCACCAAATTCAAAAGGACAATCATAGTATACATAAACTTAACATTTTTGGCTTCTCTCTGCCAAGATTCATTCAGATCTTCGCTCCGTTAGGCTCAACACGTGTTTTTTATCCTTCTGGTTGCATCGTTCTAGCTGATCGTTATATGCTTTGCACACAAAAAATCACTGGCTATATATAAAGTTTCCGTTATTTACATAAATAATGACTTTAGCGACCTAAAATGCAACGATTTACTGCCCGAATCACTATATGAAAGTACTCAAAGTACTGATGTCTGTATCGCCAATAATGGATTTAAAGTTTCAAAACGTTTCAGCTGGCATGTTTCAGCCCATAGCAGATGTATGGATAAATGTGGAGATTTTCTCCAAGTTGTGGACAAGTCTGTTTGGGGAATCACAACTGGAACACAGAGTTTAGTCTTCAAGGAGGTCAATTTGTGAAGGCGGCTCATTTCGAAATATGCCAGGTCTTCGTGGTAGCAAGAAACTATCTGCAGTAATATGCTCAAAAGTGAATCGTCTGCATCAATGTCTTCTACCAGTTTTTGCGAGCAGATTTTCATAATTCATACAATTCTATTGTGACAAAACCATACGACAAATTTGCGAGGACACTGGATAGTTTTATTAACTGGTTTTATTAATAGTTCTGTGTAGCGCAGATATTGGAAAGAGCTGCATGAGTTTGCGTTAAGTTCCCCAGATTACTTATATTTAATTGTTGACAACTATAGCATTGGAGAATTTAGTTTGAAAAAGTTTGAACACCACCAACAAGAAAACTTTCCAAAAGCGGTACCTGACAAAATCTGTTGCTTCCGCTTTCGAAAAGTTTTGCTGTTGTTGGTGTTCAAACTTTTTCAAACTAAATTATATTTGGTGAGCAGAGTTCCCCAGAATACATAAATTTGCACTGGACAGTATCCGGTCAAGTTCACAAGACGAGAAAAATGTAAATGCTATTGTTGTTGCTTCAACACATATATATTATATGGAAATATACTCCATGCACTATGCGTAGACATTAAAATAGTAAAGATGGCCGACTTCACGGGAAAGAACGCGACTACGAGTGTTGAAAACTGGGGTCTTCATAATCCCAGAACCGGAACCTGTCCACCGAGAGCGGAACAACATTTGCAACGTCTGCTCGGCGAATACGCAATGATCGTGCAGCAACAACAACAACAGGGATTTTCGCACAAATTGTCTCTCCAACGCTATCGTTGTCAACAAACAAATTACGAACTATAAACACCCGGCATATATAGGTAATCTTAGGGGCTTACCGCAAACTCAGGCAGACGCAAAACAGCAGAGACGGCAAACACCACGGCGTGGGCAGCTTACCATATTACCAGGTCATCAATTTACATTTACAACAGTCTGCTGTGACAGCACAGCGCTGGCATGAGTTAGTACAGCCCAATTGTTGTTGTTGTAGCGTAAGCTCATAGTGGGCACTGAGAACCGGATTTGAGCCCATTGCACGGAATCAGACAATGCAAAGAACAAAAAAATAGTCCACGCATTCAAGCAATCCCTGGGTGAAATACTCTCAAATTCAGATTTCGTTTTATTTCTAGTTAACAGGAAACCATTACGACTGTTTTTTCTTCATTTTCTGGTTAATACCCTCATATATCACTCAAACACAAAGTGAAAATCACTGGCGTATTGTTACAGGTTAACACAGGGTCATTGCGATATAGTGCACGCCCACATTTTCACATATTTCGTGAGTGGCAGCATAGTTTGGTCGACACCGCTACGCGGTGCTATCCAGACAATAAAACCACACCAGTCTCAAAACAACAACGCCACATTTCGTGTGACATCCGAACTCACAAGACCATAGAGTGAAGCATTTGACTGCATTGTTGTTCACTTACTAGCCACAATCTCCAAACGCAAAGGCAATTTCCATGGTTAGCTGTTTACGCGACCGTTCCGCTGTGTGCCTTTCACAAAAGAAAAAAAATCATTGACAAGAGCAGTGTTGAAAGAAGCATTTGTTGAGTTGCAATGAACATAAACTAAAAGTAAACGGTTGAGATTGAAAGTGCACGCTCCATAATTCAATGTTGAATTTTATCTGTTTACATGAGATCAAACTTTACGCCTCGAAATGCTGTAACTTCTCCGACGATTGGAGGATGCACGTGAGCGGCACCATTGTCATTGGCAGTTGACCAGCTATATAATATTTTCTGATTGATCGTTGAATGTCCCAAATGTCGCTTGTGTAATACAACCCAGGGGGATTAATGAAAAAAAAATCGTAATGATTTGATGTTACACTATGGACCAAGAATATTGATCAGCCATACGGACTTGATATTTTTGGAGCATCATGATGTCTTGCCGGCATCGTTGAAAACTGTTGACCGCTTCTCTCTTGCAGGAATTTAGCCTATGTTTATGTATACTATGATTGTCTTTTTGAATTTGGTGCTAATACTGTTATATGGAATATGGAATAGGTCTTTGGATTATGAACGTGGATAATCTTTATTGGACGACAGCTGAATTATGAATGAAGGACCAGGCGCTTGTAATCTGAATTTTCCATTATCCGTCTTTTTGTCCAGGGTATTACGTATTCAATACTATAAGAGGTCCTACACACAAGCCTTGCCATACATTTTGTCGATGTGTTTCAGGATTGAAAACTGTGAATGCACGCATTGAGTTTCAGTTTATGAAGTGCTCGTCATACAGATGACAAGCTGAACCACTAACATAGACACAGAGAAGGAGATCATCAGCGCAGCTGCGGTTGAGAAAAATGTTATCCAATGAAATATCATGGATCGTCCGGTCACACTAAAAATTTTGCAAGCCAGACACTATCAATATATTTCATCATTCTTTGCCTCAGCGGAGACTTGCCTAACTAGTGTGTCGCGGTTCCTTTCACCTATTAGATCTTTGAAACAGGAGAGAGAGAGAGAGAGAGAAAATTAAGGTTTAACGTCGTGTTCAGCAATATTTCAGCTATATAGCGACGATCAAACAAAATTCTAAGTATTCAAGTTAATAAGTTAGTAATCCAACACAATAAAACATACACTCATTAAAACGTATGCAACAAACCGATTTCTCTCAAATAACCTAAGACACAGTCCTCCCGAGCTTCTATGTGGATCACATATTGAGGATTCAAATCGCCATCATATGGATAATGCGTGTTTGATCGGACGCCCATACCTTTATGACTATTCATCATTCAGACACCTTATCTCTCATCATAGCGTAATACATGCTCCTATTTTTCAATTCAGAAGAATGTAGAAAGTGACGTAGTTTGAAAAATGTCATGATGATTATTTCTGTCATCTTTAATATAGTAGCATAGACGGGTGTCCATTCTATTTGCTATGGGCCCTGTATGCAGTCTATCAACCAAACGTTTCCAAACTGGGCGGCCTAATGTGTTGAAATCAAAGAGGACAAATTACCGACAAGCAGACAGAAAGCATTGACGATCACGGTTTATTGCAATCGTCAGTTGAGACCTTTGCCTTGATGCCCGCATCCTGGCCCTTCCCTATTCAAGGTAAGTTTGCTCGTTTACATTTGTTGCTGATAAGTCCATCTAATAGGAGATTCACAGTCAAACATATTTTAATTTTAATTAGCTGTATATATTTTGCGATTGTACGAGCTTCGTTTTATCGATCAGTTAGTTTGGAAGATCTTTTTGGTCGTGTGAGCTTTTTTGAGAGTAATTATAAATTTTAATGTAACTACCAGTTCTCTGATACATTTGATGGATTGTTAACATCTTTAGATAGTTCATTATTGTTCGTTGTTTATAAGCGGAAATATTTTTTAGCGCGATTTTAAATTCATTTCTCGCTCTTCCTGCCGTTGATGAGGCAAAGAGTGTGCATATAGAGATCCCGCGCATTCATCTAAACAATGCGACAAACCATAAGTGTAAAATACGATGTCGATCTGACGTTAATGGTGTTTGTCTTGTGTCCTTATTTAACCGGGTAATGGGGAAACGTGCGATCCTGACGTTAGAATAGCATTATCTGGTATGGATGATGATCAGCTGTTGACATAGATATGAACATAATGAGACATTATGATGGACATTAAGGTGTATTGCTGATTTACGCACAATAGACACGTGTAGAATCAGGGTACCCTATCCCTGTATTAATGACTAACGTGGAATGGTTTATTTGATTAACTTCTGTAAAGTCACCTTGAATTTGCTCGCGCAAAATTGCATCCGACGAAGAAGTTTGATTGTCGCGTCAGTTGTGTCAGATATCAGCACCGGAGCACCGAGAACAATTCCAGGTAAGATTACTATCCTATATTGGAAGGATGATGTGATATGGAGTTCGATACTTTCTGCAGCCGAATGATTTAGCATTGAGTGTAACAATTCAAAATGTCATATTGTGTACTGCTAATGCATTATGGGTGATACATTCAAGTAGCATTGCATACTCCAACATATTCTGGATTAGGAATACTGATCAGCGATACGTATTTGATATTTTTGGAACATCATGATGTCTTGCCGGCATTATTGAAAACTGTTGACCGCTTCTCTCTTGCAGGAAACTAGCCTATGTTTATGTATACTATCATTGTCTTTTTGAATTTGGTGCTAATACTGTTATATTGAATATGGAATAGGTCTTTGGATTATGGACGCGGATATTCTTTGATGGACGACGGCTGAATTATGAATGACGGATCAGACGCTTGTAATTTGAGTACTTAATGAACTCCAACTTTGGCAATTTGTTCAGGAGGTGTGTTGATGTTCTTCTTAAGCACGTCATAATACATTTCAACTATGGCACTATAATCGGGAGTTCTGTTGCTTAAGCACATATTAATGGACTCCATCTTTGGCACATCATCAGAATTCGTTACCGTTATTTCACACCTGACAACGTAAGATCACAAAATATTGCCCCAAGTCATTAGACTTCGCGGAAACAAAATGTCTGCCAATCGTGGTTGTTACTGTTGATTCGACAACTCCTGTGACGTCACAACCATGCTGTTGGCACCGTATTGTCACTGTCTTGGAAGGGTATTGTGTGACATAATCGCTACAGTCCAAAGTGGTGGCACTGAAACAGCTGACCCAGCCGTTCCTGAGAAGTTGGCGGTTTCATATGGTTGTGATCAAGCTGTAAGAATGTCCGATTTCGATGAAGTAATTTGAGTTTCTGGGGCACGGTTATATTACATACTTTACTTCTTTCCTGGCCTTGTCGTCTTGGTCGGCGTCGAGCCTTACACGTATTTGTTCGGAATTCGAACCTTTTATAAATACTCCCTCATTTGGGCATTTTTTCTTTGATACGGCTATTACATCATCGCTCTGAAATATATATATCTCGCATCGATCAAGCCAGTGCTGGTGGCCGTGTGGTCATATCATTCGAGATTTCCACATAAACATCTACAATAAAAGCGTGGCTGGGACAGAACTCATCGGAGGGATCAGTTTTTGGATCTTGTGGTGTTTTTTAAAATATGCATTCGGTGTATTTGTCTGTGGAGTCTTATGACTTCTTGTCAGTAGGCCGGCATCATTTTCCACCACACTTTTAATGTTTCGTTTAATTGCGAACTATTCTTTCTGCCGTGGAACCTAAACTTCCATTATCATGAAAGCAAGTGTTGTCTACTGGTGCCTATAAACTATTATGGTGGGTGAAGCCATCGTCCGAATGACGAGGACTTTACAAGGGATGCTTTTATGTAGCCTTATATGGTTCCACATCGCTCCAATTTACAAATTCTAATAAACCTAAGTATTTTGAAGCTCAAGCACTCTTTCAACCTTTATGACGCAACCTAACTGCAATACAAGCGTCTACAAGCACCAAATGGAAAGAATAAATCATAGTATACATAAAACTAGGCTAGTTTACTGCTAGAGAGAAGCGGTCAACAGTTTTCAATGATGCCAGCAAGACATCACGACGTTCCAAAAATACCAAATCCGTATCGCTGATCAGTATTCTTAATCCATATGATTTTCGTTGCAAACTCGTTATCTAAAGTAGGATGTATCTCAGTCAAGCTTTGATTGTGACTATTCATATGAACACTATAAGCATCTTGAAATACATAGGCTCATACGGCCCCTAGCCCCAGGTTAACCGGAATTAGACACAAGTTACGAAACGTACCGCCATAGATGTTGCACGTTAATCTCGAACTTTGCTATCAGCATGCGATATGTATCGCCAAATTTAACAAACTGCGAGTGAATGCGCTTGAAGATATAGGCTGTAAAAAAAGTTTCTGCAAAAATATTTTGTGACGTCGATTAAAATCGTCACATTTAACACTGGATCTAGCAAATGCTACTAGGCGAGCTATGTATACGCCATGTATAGGTACCTCCGATATATTACTGTCCAGATAGGGATAGTTTACATCAGCAAGCACAGGTGAGACCAATTGTAATTCCAGGTAATCAAACACCAAAGATTATTAAGGAACAGGCATCTGTAAGCTATGAAAACTATACTTCTGAAAATGCTAAGAATTTACCCAAAATTCAAACAGTAGACGGGCCATAAGCCATGTATCAGAACTTGTATTTGAAATCTGGGAGACAGCTCGCTTTAAATTTGGTTCATAAATTTGGGACTTCGTATTTGACATAACTTGATCTGAAAAGATAGTACCCACAAAAGTCCGAACCCATCCTGGTAGCTGTTGAATGGGGAGACTTGCGAAATAAAGGAACTAGATGAAAACTTAGTAAAGAACATTGACTGATTAGGATTGAAAGGTGTGACACAACTAAACAGGAAGTCATAATCAGGGTCGCTGATTGGTGACACATTATTGTGCAATGGGATGGGATCTAGCAAATGCTACTTTTAACAAGGGTTATGTGTAACCCGGCAGCTCGCCGTTTTGGGTTTTGTCAATAACATGCAGCTTCGCATAAAGATCGAGCCCTTCAGGTTGCACATCACTGGCAATGACAATACATATTGTTATAAAAATTTGACTTCTTTGTCAGTGATGTTGAAGTTGGATTGAAAGATGAACTAAGCTTATACATGTCATTATGAATACATGTACCATTGAAATTTGGTCTGAGATGTGGGTGTGAAATGC
>JAVTVY010056544.1:0-31225 GCA_036873755.1 Hanleya hanleyi
GGGGTGATATGTCCTGGGAGAATATCTTAAAGTGGGTGGGAATGTTGTACAATCAAGAATAATTTGTAGAGCATTGTATATGGGACAGGAGTAGGCTACTGGACATCAAAATAAAATTTATTTCCAAACAAAGGTTGATATAGATAGATAATTAGATAAGATAAGATAATTTTATTGCTATTGTTATGCCCATAGGGCTAAAAAGCAGATACATGAACATACATTTAAAATACACATGTAGACAATACACATGAAAGACAGATGACCAATAATACATGTACATTGTCATGTGGTGAAATTTGAAATCAGCCCCGATGGCCAAAAATCAGCCCCATGACCCTGCAAGACGGGGCCTATTGATCAGCCCCGTCTTATTTCTAGAATGCAAGGCCTGATAAAGATGATGAGAAGTATATCTTTGTTTCATCTGTGTTCAGAGTTGATACCAGTGTGGAACTGTCAGAACTAGCAGTACGGACACAGTTTAGTAGATTCGAGACCTCTAAAGGCCTGGGGATCATTGCATGAAACTTACTTCGGCTTACACTTGCGTTACGCCCAAACTACGGCTGGCCCTACACGTGTTTCACGAACCTGACTTAGGCAAACGTAATTACATCCCAAGTTACGCAATAACGTATGACTTCGCGTAACTTTAAACGCTTTGTGACACGGGGCATAGCTACGCTCACCGTAGGTATGACTTATGCACGGACTAAGGCTTAAGCACAGTTCATGCAATGACGGCCCCTGTCTCCCAAGTTATATTTGAGAAATATTAACCTCGGATCTGACATTCATCAGGTAGCTGTCCACAATAGCATAGATTCGTGTCAACATGTCAGGATTTTGACCAACTGATCATTTGGATCATGCTAGAATTATATTCATCATCCAGAGTTTTATGGAATCAGCTGGGACAATATGACGGACAAAGCATTTCAACAGCAAAATCATGTCTTGAGTAAATGTAGCATCAATGGAGGGAGAGATTATCTCAGAGTGAAATAGTACATGTAATGTGAAATCTGCTGTGAAAAAGTGACCGGATCAGTATGCTCAAAATGGGAGAAATAAGTTGTTTCATTCATGATGAGATTTGGATGTATCCGTCATATGAATATATGCTACATAGCTTTGTCATGTTCTTGGAACAGGTTTGTAACAGCCAATCAGATATCTGTTTGATTCGGGACGACTCAATGACTGGTGCTGTTCGAGTTGACACAAGTATTTCCAAGGTAATAACACGAATTTGGACAGACTTATTCTAAGACTTTACAATTGTAAAGAAGTTCTTCGTAAAATAAATTTCATGAGATTTGTTGTCAGTGGCAGATGATTTCATAACCAAGTTTATTTCTCATTTGTTGGTTTATCAGAATAAAACGCATGACAAAAAAAGGTTAACTCTCACTTTCATGATTGGCAAATTTTCAAAAGAATACTACATATAGTAAATAAATATACAATAATTTTTGATTTATTTACAGTGATAATTGGGATGTATTCTCCATGATGATTTTGTAGGTGAAAACACCGGAGGTTTCTAGTGATGTGACCAATTTAATACCAGGGTTATTGGCCCCTAGTAAACCTACACAAGATGGCGCCACTGCAGCAGCTAAGAGGAAGAAGAGGAAGCCTTCGGCGACGGAGGTATGTTATGATATATTGATCTAGCTTTTGTTCAAATATATCTTTCTTATCCTCAAAGAAATATTCCAATGCGCAATTCTCATCATTATTAAGACTGCCGCGTAGCGTCGCAGTCTTATTGAATCAGCTTGGTCTCATGGGGGCCAAAATCGCTTTGTCCGCAAGATTGCGAAAAAACAAAGCAGAGTTGAGACTTACCGTCACAGTGCCAAATGTGGAGAAGATATTGAACTAGAAATTCGTACCAATTTGGGCTGTCTCAGATAGACGGAAGTCTGTTTTTCAAGCCCAAATTGTTTGTGTAAAATTCTAAACCGGAAGCTCAAAATTCAAAATCTCCCCGAAAAAACTACGCGGAAATGTCTTTGCGCATACTGTAAAATGGGCTCTCGCGAGACTTTTACGACAGCTTCTTGGGAGTGATCTCCCTTTATGTAATTAATCTTCTCGGTGAGGGTGCTGTGGTTAGCGAAGCTTGAAAGGCAAAACTAATGGATAAATAAAAAGAACTGCACTAGATTGATGGCACGATCTGGCCTGTATTTCTATCAAGTGTTCATGCCTGGCAACAGCAATTAGAACGAGCGGAGTGATCGTTTTATTGCGGAGAATAAAAGCTGAATTAAACTTTGTCACTGAGTATTTTAATCGGAAGAAAATCGTGCTTGCCAACACGGGCAGCTAACATGAACGTTGCGTTGCCCGTCCCGATTTTGACTTGCTCCAGACACGCTAACGTAGCACTCGCGAGTTGATCTAGTGAAGGCAACAACAACAACAACAATTATTTTGCTTGATTATTTGTCACGACATTTTCATTTGGGAACTCGACTTATCTCTTGAAGAATTCAATATTTATCCACTATAACACTTTTTTTTTTGCGCGTGTTTCGCGCGCATTTTCCCATCGATAAAAACAATTGTTTGGGGCAAAACTCAATTTCAAAATTTCTCAAAAATTCAATTCTTCAAATTCAAGTTTTTATTCTGGGTTTAATACTAACATAGATGAAAAAGTGGCTACCCCCCCCCCCCCCTGCTGTTATGATATTTAAGAAAATATCGTTCCAACAAATTTAATCTCATAATTGAACCTTTTGTTGACATGTTTCACTGAACTCCCTAATAGTGGAACAGTCTGGTGAGAGAAATGAGCCCACCGAGTCAACATCCATCTTAGCATGCTGAGGGGATTTCACGTTTCGCTTAAGACTGTCCTTAGCTCAACGCTATGATTCGGCATGTATTCCACATGATGCCACCTCTCGGCTGCAAAGGATATATTTCTGGATGGACATAATCCTGTTCAAAAGTTGTTCCTGAAGCATCAAGTCACATGCCCGCCACATTTAAACGAGCCAATGAAATTATCTGTATTTAAATATTTTGACCTGGGCATTTCAGACCTGTCAGTCTCACTTGAGTGCAGAGGCGCAAGACTGGAGGATTCTATGCGAGACAAAAACGAAGTTGTGCGAATCAGCTACTTTAGTTCTCACTCTAATGGAGCATGCTTATTTGTTTTTCTTAAGAAAAATCATATTACAAACGACCTTACCTATTTCAAAAAAATAAAATCGGCGACAGTTCACAGGAAAATGATATGCTTTTTATTTTGTGATAGGGGCATTTCGAGGCCCACTAAGAGATCATTTCAGTCGATGGCTTTCTGGAGGTGTGTCTTCGTTTTATGAATGTGATTGCGCCGTTGTCGGATCTCACGGGACCAATCAGATGTGACCAATTGGGAAATGCCCTAATATACTCGGATATCACCCATTACTGCATGGCTATGAGCAGAAGCTTCTATATGTTTGATCGTGCCATGCGTTAGGATGATGATCAACATCATGAAGTGAGGACATTGATCTTGGCAATGCAGAGCTAAAGGAAGGAGATAAATCTGTCAGTGTCGTCAACGTCTCCCGATCGAGGGAAGAAAAACGTGTGTTCAAATTCTATAATGCATGAAAAAAATGGAGAAACTAGTTGGAATACATGACAGTATGGTGATAAAAAAAATTTTCAGAAGGGGTGACAAGCTGAAGTACCAGGAAGACAAGTAAAAAAATAGTTACTTCTGGACGGTAACTTTCAAAAACCTGAACGGATTCTTTGCAGATTTGGTATGTGGATAACGAGGATATCACTCGAGATTGCTTTCCATGCTGGGTACTGACTGTTAAGGTTCCAAGCCAAATCAGTAGTTTCAATGTCGGTGGACTTCAGACGCTCTGATTTTCATTAAAATTTTCTCTGAAGCATCAAATTAATTAATGGGATAAATTATCAAATTATTGTGCTTCGTACCTTTCATCCTGTTATGACTGTCAAAGGTAACTAAAGCATTACACATAACACAACCTATACACATGATCAAATTTTGGGAAATAGGAAAAACTATGTATTTCTAAAGATCACAGTCAAACATCAAAGCCATAAAATCACACAGATAACGGCAGTCTTTCGAAGTCCACGAGTTCTAGTGTGAATGTTGCATTGCTCTTCCAGTGAATGTGGGCTAATGATCCAGTGAATGTGGGCTAATGATCCAGTGAATGTGGCATGGAACAAGCTGCATTGGCATCCTCTGTACAGAGGGAAATTCAGTGTGAACTGTAATTATGTAATTTTCAGCAGAAAAAAATGATTTCAGAGGGGGATTGAGTGAGGAGATTGTCAGGTTTGGCCCTATTCCTGGACATGGAGGAATTTTTTCCACCTGTCAAAATTGTTTTTGGGAGCTCAAAATCTTGTCAAATAAAAAAATTGGATGTGGATACCAAATTTTTGCCTCATCATGCAGAATAAGTGGCTTTTAGGCTGAATGGAATGCAAGAACAGCAACAACAACACAGTGTCACATTATAAAGAAAAATCCATGATTTTATTTCTTCCTTGTTCACACTCCTTTGTGTATCCTTCGTCTGGTGCGGGTGGTTGGGTGGGTTCAGGTTCCTGTTGCTTCAATGCACTTTGCTGAGAAGCAACAGGAACTTGATAATGTGATGTCTAGCACTGTAATATCACTTGTCTTTATTGCACCATGTACATGTAAGCATCCTGTCTGTGCCTTGTGCACTGTCCTCAGTGTTTTACAGGGTGGATGGAGGGTGTCTGGTTCCATGCTGCTCCAAAGATTTCTTCTTTGAAGTAGGAGGAACACAACTGGACTGGGTGGTGCTTAGTTGGTTCGTCGTGATATAGCTGAAATATTGTTGAAAGTGACGTTAAATTCTATTCACTCACTCACTCCTTCGTCTGTCTGGCCCCGTGGGGCTCCTGGAGATTGACCTGGGGTGTCGTTGTGCACATTCCAGATCATGGTAAGAATAGGCCTCAGCACCTCAGAGAGCTTGTCATAAGAGGCGACGAACTGGGGCACCCATGGAGTTCCTGGGTGTGAAAAGGAATAGGAACCCACCCGTGGGATCCCAGGTGTTAAAAGGAATAGGACCCTACACGTGTGGTTTGGGTGTGAAAAGGAATAGGAACCAAATGTCGTGATATGACTGAAATATTATTGAAACTTAGCGACGTTAAATCATATTCACTCACTCACTCCTTCGTCTGGCAAAAATAAACTCTGGTTTGTGTAAAATATGCAGCTTGGTCATGAAACTAGCCTGGTATTCAACATAAAAGACCATTGTGTCATGAATTCTGCTGTTCTTCTGTAACTGTTGTCTTCCTCCATGAATATACAGTTGTTTTATAGGCATGACCTTGACTCAATATTCTCACGGCAAGTTGTTTGCAGTGTCGATCTTCAACAAAAAAATGTTTCGTTGAGGTCTAGTTTCATATTCTATTTAACAAATTGCAAAATGATGCTCTGGTTCATTATTCATGATACAAACAGGATTTGTACACCACCTTGAAAACCTTGGATAGCATTGAAAATGATCATTTATATAATTTGAGGCTCAAAGTCATGAAAAACAGAAAATTTGATCAAAAAAAGTCTTGGAAACATATTAAAAATATGATTTTATTGCAGTTGTCATTCTGCCTCCCTCTCGCAAGTTGACTGAAACAATGTGAGCAGTTGAGATGTTTACATGTAGTGTTAACTGCATTTCTTGTTTCAATAGTGTAACATCTTATCGTGGGTTTGAAATTAATTATGATTAAATGCAGTATATTGGATTGGTGAGCTGGCTTTGAAATCTGTATCACCCATTGTCTATACCCGGTTCAGAAGATTAGTAGCTTACAATAGCCCTATTTCGTCGAGGTCTTCTTTAATATACCCGAGTCGCTCATGAAGCACCTATTTTGCTATGATTGTTTTGTGACCTTCTGTGCTTGTTATTCATTTGTATAAATACCCTCATCTATACCCTGTAGTTCATTAGCTTTGAAAAAGTTGGAAGTATCTCCAACGATATGTCCGCTCCACAGCAATGAAGAAGTTTTTATCCATAGAATAGCCTTTTGTTTGAAATATCGGTTGTCTTGAAAACTGAAAGTTGAAGGTTGTGAAAGTGTGAAAGAAAAAAAAAAAAAATTATCAAAAAAAGTGTGATGGCAGCTCGTTCAGTGTAAGCCCCGTTCTGATAGTGTACTTAGGTACACCACTCACATTATCTGTGCTGTGACAATCACCTGCCCTACCCCGGCTCAGTCAGAGACGTCTTGGCCTGTTTGTGGGGTATGTGGGCTCGGATGCAGTGGTTTACCCTCTGGACACTCTCTGCCCTAGGTCCGGGGACTTTCCCTGAAGCTCTTTCAGAGATACAAGGATCTCAGTATGTTGCTTCAATAGTGAGTCATGAAGGAGCCACCACTTACAAGTAATAGTGTCCTGATTCTCTTATATACCTAACATGCTACCTATCTGCCTTTCAACAGGGTTAGTTGATTTGCATATCTGCCCAAATGGTCAACACATAAATTTTATTTACTGGTCATGTGCAGCAGTTGTCTTTTTATTTCATCCTATTGACCATTTTCAATATTCTAGGTCAGTTTTTTTTCAAACTTTTGAATATTTTTTATTGTTTTGGTGAAATTTTAGTTTGAATTTAACACCACTTCATGAACCTATCATTTTTTTGGTTGTCAAGTACTGGTACTTTAAACATGAAGCATTCTAAATACATGTACTTGAAACTTGGTAGCAATCCAATTAATAGCATACCAATTAATTAATAATAATTATAATTATATTAATCGCTTTGAATTTCATTTTACAATAAACTAATTTTAAGCCATATTTGATGGGTGAGAGTACCCTCGCCATGAATTGAAACAGAATCTGTCCTTATATTATATAATGCAGTTGTCAGTAATCTCAGACATCCATCCATTCCTGTACATCATCATGCTTTAAAGATTACTAGAACTAGGAGTTTCTGGCATAGTCTATTTCCCGTGTATTTGATGACGTCGGCCTGTGTCTTATACGTGTAAGAAGGCGCCATGATACTCCGAATGTCATTCTTCTTACCAACTGTCAGTTGCTCTCTGATGAAGATTTTAATGATCTGTTGCCAAGAGAATAATTATGATTCTAATGTTCTGCCACCATGAGAATAGATACTTTCACCGCAAAGTGTGTATTGTGCAGTGTGTATTGTTTTACAGCACAATACAGGAAACAAAATGAGGAAGTGTGGTCCAATATGCCACATCTTAATCCCAGAATTACTGCATATTACCATATTCATGCCAGACGCGAGACTGATGGGCAGGTTCATGCACATATCTCAGGACAAAATTATTCTAACAACATTTATTTTGCGAATTTCTTGAACTGTTGAAAACGGCACTCGGACAAAATACCCTGGCATTGCTGGCTCTCGTGAAAACACGCATGTGCGTGAACCTGCCCTTCAGTCTCCTGTCTGGCATGAATATGCGGTAATATGCAATACTTGTGGGATTACGATGTGGCTTATTATAATCTGTTTATGTTGATCCCTGTGTTCTGGTGAGTTTGTTAATATGGTAGTGATCAGGAAAGGATATGAGCAGGAAACGTAATTGAACACACCTCAAACATGGTGAATTCAGCAATTAATGTAACATTCAATGATTGGAATTTCAAGAAATGCTGTAAGATATTGATAAGAACTCACAATAAACTCGCATCTACTGTGTTGGTCGAAGGCAACCAAGCTAGTCTGCCATTATAAAATCGTTTTCAGTTATTTTTTGTTTATTTTTCAGTTGTCGATGGAAGATCGCCTCAATGCCATTAGTATAGATCAATCATCTACACGGACAGGGGTGACAACTCCGCCCAAAGCTGATACACTCGCACTTCTCCTGTCGCAAGGTCTACAGAGTCAAGACCGAAACATTATCAATGTAAGTGGCAATGTATTTGCTTTCTCAGCAAATAATATTTTACATTTCTTACTTATTTGAAATCTAGTAATATATACAAAAACATTGGTATGTCGGTCATGAATCTGAGATAGTCTGCTGTAGCATGTAAAACTTGGTTTTAATGAGTACGGTAATTCCCCTAATAATTCAATCACAGGAAGTTCACTTTTCATCTCTGTTATTCAAACACAGAAAATTAGTAACATTTCCATTGGTCAAGCAAATTGAAATAAAGTCATATAATGACAAAATATGACATTTCGTAGCTGGTGCCATGAAGAATATTGCCAGATATAAGCCTTTTTTGCTGCACTTCTGGTGATCGAATTATTAGGGGAATTACCGTACTTATCTTATTTATAATGCTTCTATATTTATCGGCATTCATATTCCAAAGAAGTATTTTAACTTGCCACAACATGTTCTGGGCTCTGCCATAATTTGCATCACTGAGGTTTCAGGTTGAGTATCATTGTGTGTTCTCATACAAATGTCACACAGTGTTGTAAAATTTTAAGGTACCCTATTTCTTCTCATTTTTGGAACGGCATTTTTAGACTTTTTTCTGCTTCTATCAACTGAGGATAAATTATGTGGCATGGACATGTTATTTATCCCAACAACTTAAAAGATAGCTAGTGAAGTTTGCAGAAATTCTCTCCACAGTAGCCTGAAGTTAAGTTTTGCCGTCTGAATAATTAGAAGAAATAGGGTAGATCGTTCTGGTAATTAGATTGAGAGAGAATGAAGTCAATCATATCTATGTCACCCTTGAATAGGAACAAAGCCACACAGACTGTAATGAAATGATACCTTTCCACCCTCGACAGTAAAATACTAGGTTAAATTTCTTGAAGAGACTAATCAGATTCCTTATTTGCCACTTCCTGTTTGTCAATTTTGGCTCATTTAGTCAATCAACTGACAGAATTGCCACTTCCTGTTTATCTCTTGGCTCTAGTGTGCAAGTCCCCCATTGTAACTTATTTAAATATTCTTACTGTAATGCATATATGCTCCTCAATATTAAACATTTTTCATTCAGTTATGAAAAGAAGAAAAAAAATGCTTTTTATTTCCATATTGACAGAATGTGCTGCAGAATACGGACGACAAGATTATCCGTAACACTATTCGGAGATTGCCGGTCGCCATGATCATCCCGTTAGTGCAGGAGTTATCCAGGAGAATGCATGGACACGCACAGAGGTCAGTAATATTTGATAGTTATTGTAGCAATATTACTACATCCAATCAAACATCATTTAGAAGTTATTCACAAAGAGAAAATAGTAGTCATTTCTACCGACTTGGAAAAAATATAGTCACAATGAGAGATATATATACACCAATATGAAAGGTGTAGTAACTTGAGAAAATTTTGCTAAAGACCTTGAAAAGACCTTGAAAATAGGATTCCTGTTGATTGTTGTCAATTCAATTGTCAGGTTGCAGCTCAAAGTTTTACTGTCCTATGCTGTCAGATGGCAAAATTAAGCCCATCAGAGCAATATATTCCTTGATCTGGCAAAAGCAATTGTCAAATGTATTCGAAAGTCAATGTCTGAATTAGGACATTCATACTCCTGTTTAAGTAAAAAAAAATTCAGAAAATCTGTATAGCTTCAGTGTTACTGGAAGTCATTTACCTTGAAAATAGGAACTATTACCTTGAAGATGCCTTGAAAATTGGAAACTTCAAAGGTGTACGAACCCTGTTAAGATGAAATTAGGGGCTAGTTAATCAATGTACAGGCTATTTTAATGAAATATGGCGACGGATTTGAATTTCCAAAGTTCATATATATTTAAAACTGAAGTTCTCATCTCCCAATTGTTCTTTGATCTCCCAATCATTGTTTCTGATAGACTGTTCATATATTCAATGATTTCAGTGGTCACACAATTATCAAGTGGGTGAAGACCTTATTAACAATCCACACCTCTTATCTTATGACGGTAAGTAACTTAGACAAAATGGTCATAACATATGACCGACCCTTGATCACTGTCTAGACTGCATCCAGCCATCGCTCATAACATCTGTCTGACCCTTGATCACTGTCTAGATTGCATCCAGCCATCGCTCATAACATCTGTCCGACCCTTGATCACTGCCTAAACTGGATCCAGCCGATGGTCTTTACATTTGACTGACCCTTCGATCACTGCCTAGACTGGATCCAGCCAATGGTCATAACATCTGACCGACCCTTGATCACTTTCTAGACTGTATCCAGCCATCAGTCAAAACATCTGACCGACCCTTCGATCACTGCCTAGACTGTATCCAGCCATCGGTCATAACATCTGAACAACCCTCCGGTTACTGCCTAGACTGTATCCAGTCAATGGCCATAACATCTGACCAACCCTCCCATCACTGCCTAGACAGGATTCAGCAAACAGTCATAACATCTGACCGACCGACTGTCCGATTACTGCGTAGACTGGATCCAGCCAATGATCATAACATCTGACCGACCCTCCGATCATTGCATAGACTGTATTCAGCCAATGGTCATAACATTTGACCGACCCTTCGATTACTGCCTAGACTGTATCCAACCAATGGCCATAACATCTGACCCACCCTCCGATCACTGCCTAGACTGGATCCAGCAAACAGTCATAACATCTGACCCACCCTCCGATTACTGCGTAGACTGGATCCAGCCAATGATCATAACATCTGACCGACCCTCCGATCATTGTGTAGACTGTATTCAGCCAATGGTCATAACATTTGACCGACCCTTCGATTACTACCTAGACTGTATCCAGCCAATGGCCATAATATCTGACATCTGACCGACCCTTCGATTACGGCCTAGACTGTATCCAACCAATGGCCATAACATCTGACCGACCCGCCGATCACTGCCCAGACTGGATCCAGCTAATGGTCATAACTCGTCGCTATATAGCTGAAATATTGCTGAACGCGATGTTAAACCTTAATTCTCTCTCTCTCTCCCTTGACTGACCCTACGATTACTGCCTAGAGTGGATCCAGCCAGTGGCCATAACATATGACCGACCCTTCGATTACTGCCTAGACTGTATCCAACCAATGGCCATAACATCTGACCCACCCTCCGATCACTGCCTAGACTGGATCCAGCAAACAGTCATAACATCTGACCCACCCTCCGATTACTGCGTAGACTGGATCCAGCCAATGATCATAACATCTGACCGACCCTCCGATCATTGTGTAGACTGTATTCAGCCAATGGTCATAACATTTGACCGACCCTTCGATTACTACCTAGACTGTATCCAGCCAATGGCCATAATATCTGACATCTGACCGACCCTTCGATTACGGCCTAGACTGTATCCAACCAATGGCCATAACATCTGACCGACCCGCCGATCACTGCCCAGACTGGATCCAGCTAATGGTCATAACTCGTCGCTATATAGCTGAAATATTGCTGAACGCGATGTTAAACCTTAATTCTCTCTCTCTCTCCCTTGACTGACCCTACGATTACTGCCTAGAGTGGATCCAGCCAACAGTCAGAACATCTGACCGACCCTCTGATCACTGCCTAGACTGGATCCAGCCAACGGTAATAACATCTGACCAACTCTCCAATCACTGCCTAGACTGGATCCAGCCAACAGTCCTAACATCTGACCAACCCTCTGATCACCACCTAGACTGGATCCAGCCAACGGTCATAACATCTGACGGACCCTCCGATCACTGCCTAGACGGGATCCAGTCAATGGTCAAAACATCTGACCGACCCCTGATCACTGCCTAGACTGGATCCAGCGAATGGTCATAACATCTGACGCCCCGTGGGGCTTCCGAGGATTGACCTGAGATGTCGTTGTGCACACCGCAGGTCATGGTAAGAATAGGCCTCAGCTCCTCAGACATTTTATTGTAAGGGGCGACTAACTGAGGCACCCGTGGGGTTCCCGGGTGGGAAAAAGAATAGGACCACACCCGTGTGGTTCCCGGGTGTGAAAAGGAATAGGACCCAACATTGTGATATGACTGAAATATAGTTGAAAGCGATGTTAAATCATATTCACTCACTCACTCACTCATAACATCTGACCGACCCTCTGATCACCGCCTAGACTGGATCCAACCGACGGTCATAACATCTGACCAACCCTCCGATCACTGCCTAGACTCGATCCAACCAACAGTCTTAATATCTGACTGGCCCTTCGATCACTGCCTAGACTGTATCCAGCCAATGGTCATAACATCTGACCGACCCTCCGGTTACTGCCTAGACTGTATCCAGTCAATGACCATAACATCTGACCAACCCTCCGATCACTGCCTAGACTGGATCCAGCAAACAGTCATAACATCTGACTGACCCTTCGATGACTGCCTAGACTGTATCCAGCCAATGGTCATAACATCTAACCAACCCTCCGGTTACTGCCTAGACTGTATCCAGTCAATGGCCATAACATCTGACCAACCCTCCGATCACTGCCTAGACAGGATCCAGCAAACAGTCATAACATCTGACCGACCGTCCGATTACTGCGTAGACTGGATCCAGCCAATGATCATAACATCTGACCGACCCTCCGATCATTGCATAGACTATTCAGCCAATGGTCATTACATTTGACCGACCCTTCGATTACTGCCGAGACTGTATCCAGCCAGTGGCCATAACATATGACCGACCCTTCGATTACTGCCTAGACTGTATCCAACCAATGGCCATAACATCTGACCGACCCTCCGATCACTGCCTAGACTGGATCCAGCAAACAGTCATAACATCTGACCCACCCTCCGATTACTGCGTAGACTGGATCCAGCCAATGATCATAACATCTGACCGACCCTCCGATCATTGTGTAGACTGTATTCAGCCAATGGTCATAACATTTGACCGACCCTTCGATTACTACCTAGACTGTATCCGGGCAATGGCCATAATATCTGACATCTGACCGACCCTTCGATTACGGCCTAGACTGTATCCAACCAATGGCCATAACATCTGACCGACCCGCCGATCACTGCCCAGACTGGATCCAGCTAATGGTCATAACTCGTCGCTATATAGCTGAAATATTGCTGAACGCGATGTTAAACCTTAATTCTCTCTCTCTCTCCCTTGACTGACCCTACGATTACTGCCTAGAGTGGATCCAGCCAACAGTCAGAACATCTGACCGACCCTCTGATCACTGCCTAGACTGGATCCAGCCAACGGTAATAACATCTGACCAACTCTCCAATCACTGCCTAGACTGGATCCAGCCAACAGTCCTAACATCTGACCAACCCTCTGATCACCACCTAGACTGGATCCAGCCAACGGTCATAACATCTGACGGACCCTCCGATCACTGCCTAGACGGGATCCAGTCAATGGTCAAAACATCTGACCGACCCCCGATCACTGCCTAGACTGGATCCAGCGAATGGTCATAACATCTGACGCCCCGTGGGGCTTCCGAGGATTGACCTGAGATGTCGTTGTGCACACCGCAGGTCATGGTAAGAATAGGCCTCAGCTCCTCAGACATTTTATTGTAAGGGGCGACTAACTGAGGCACCCGTGGGGTTCCCGGGTGGGAAAAAGAATAGGACCACACCCGTGTGGTTCCCGGGTGTGAAAAGGAATAGGACCCAACGTTGTGATATGACTGAAATATAGTTGAAAGCGATGTTAAATCATATTCACTCACTCACTCACTCATAACATCTGACCGACCCTCTGATCACCGCCTAGACTGGATCCAACCAACGGTCATAACATCTGACCAACCCTCCAATCACTGCCTAGACTCGATCCAACCAACAGTCTTAATATCTGACTGGCCCTTCGATCACTGCCTAGACTGTATCCAGCCAATGGTCATAACATCTGACCGACCCTCCGGTTACTGCCTAGACTGTATCCAGTCAATGACCATAACATCTGACCAACCCTCCGATCACTGCCTAGACTGGATCCAGCAAACAGTCATAACATCTGACTGACCCTTCGATGACTGCCTAGACTGTATCCAGCCAATGGTCATAACATCTAACCAACCCTCCGGTTACTGCCTAGACTGTATCCAGTCAATGGCCAGAACATCTGACCAACCCTCCGATCACTGCCTAGACAGGATCCAGCAAACAGTCATAACATCTGACCGACCGTCCGATTACTGCGTAGACTGGATCCAGCCAATGATCATAACATCTGACCGACCCTCCGATCATTGCATAGACTGTATTCAGCCAATGGTCATTACATTTGACCGACCCTTCGATTACTGCCGAGACTGTATCCAGCCAGTGGCCATAACATATGACCGACCCTTCGATTACTGCCTAGACTGTATCCAACCAATGGCCATAACATCTGACCGACCCTCCGATCACTGCCTAGACTGGATCCAGCAAACAGTCATAACATCTGACCGACCCTCCGATTACTGCGTAGACTGGATCCAGCCAATGATCATAACATCTGACCGACCCTCCGATCATTGTGTAGACTGTATTCAGCCAATGGTCATAACATCTGACCAACCCTCTGATCACCACCTAGACTGGATCCAACCAATGGCCATAACATCTGACCGACCCGCCGATCACTGCCCAGACTGGATCCAGCTAATGGTCATAACTCGTCGCTATATAGCTGAAATATTGCTGAACGCGATGTTAAACCTTAATTCTCTCTCTCTCCCTTGACTGACCCTACGATTACTGCCTAGACTGGATCCAGCCAACAGTCATAACATCTGACCGACCCTCTGATCACTGCCTAGACTGGATCCAGCCAACGGTCATAACATTTGACCGACCCTACGATCACTGCCTAGACTGGATCCAGCCAACAGTCATAACATCTGACCGACCCTCTGATCACTGCCTAGACTGGATCCAGCCAACAGTAATAACATCTGACCAACTCTCCAATCACTGCCTAGACTGGATCCAGCCAACAGTCATAACATCTGACCAACCCTCTGATCACCACCTAGACTGGATCCAGCCAACGGTCATAACATCTGATGGACCCTCCGATCACTGCCTAGACGGGATCCAGTCAATGGTCAAAACATCTGACCGACCCCCGATCACTGCCTAGACTGGATCCAGCGAATGGTCGTAACATCTGACGCCCCGTGGGGCTTCCGAGGATTGACCTGAGATGTCGTTGTGCACACCGCAGGTCATGGTAAGAATAGGCCTCAGCTCCTCAGACATTTTCTTGTAAGAGGCGACTAACTGAGGCACCCGTGGGGTTCCCGGGTGTGAAAAAGAATAGGACCCCACCCGTGTGGTTCCCGGGTGTGAAAAGGAATAGGACCCCAGTGATGTATTTAGTAATCTGAGTTGCAGGTCTAGAAAGAATACCTACAGGTCTACTATCCTAGCACTTCAGGTCGGGGGTCTGGGGCCCGCCTAGGGCCCCAGCCGCTAGAGCTCCTAGACGCTCTCTCCTGCATTCTAAGCCATTTCTGGGCATTAAATTTGACTTCGCAACATGCTATATTTCAGTATGTTCTAACTATTAATCAGTAAAATGTTACAAATTTTAAAATAATATTTTTTTTAACATTGTGTTGTTGTTGTTGTGTTGTCGTAAATTCGCTCGAGTTTTGACGAGTTTTCGCGTCTAAACGAAGTTCCAATCGCACATTGAAGGCCTTTGGCATTGGGTCAAAACAATCGAAAGGTACTTATAATTTCCCTACAGCTCATTTGCTACATGTATGTAAAGAATGCTTGAAATGAAACATGTGGGGCCCGGCGTGTCACTTGGGTCAGCTATGGAATCGTCTATTGTCTCCGCTCCCCTCTAGAGGAGGTTTTGGGTCAGGTTCATTTCATGTTGATGCTGGCGAAAGGGGGAGACGGGCTATTAAGATTCCTGGTAAATTTAAACTGACTGCCAGACTGTTGTTGTATCTATAAAAGTTTATCTGAACAGACTTCTACTTTCTACAAACAGCCATCTACTTTAAAATATAATGAAACCCCTGATGCCAGTCGTTTTGGCCGATCAGTGATATTGAAAATACTAAGTTTCGTAGGACCACGGAAGGCTGGAATGTTCAACAGTGCATTTAAAAATGGCGGGAACCTGGCACCACGTGTGTTGTCATTTATGGTTTTATCGGGGCAAATTTAAGCAGCTAGACGACGAATTGATAGCGTGTAACTAAGTAAATAAAACAATGGACATACCTATGCCTGCGTTGCTTTGTTGTTTGCTGAAAGCTTCCATCAAGCTGAGCTGGCGAGAGCGATGCATGTTGAAAGGCACGTCTCATCAGTCGTCGCATCTTCATCCCGGTACAGGTCCCCATGACGACAGGGAATTCCGGAACGGGCAAAGACAGCAAGGACTTCTGATTGGATGATATTCGGATTACATCGCGAGTATAACGAAAGTCGGGCGCGGTTGGAAGTACAGTAAATGCCGACTGGATTCTATAGATTTCCCTTATATTTCGTGCTATGGGAGCTTTACTGAATAATAAATCTTATTTTGTAAACACCAGGTAACGTAAGTTTTTACCCATTTTACCGCGAAAAACACAGGGCGGAAAATAGTATGGGCCGATTTTATTTTTTGGCTGTTGAAAAAGTTGCCGGTCTAACGTGAAAAGTTGCCGGGGAAAAAGACCGGCGACCGGCACCTAAATACATCAGTGGGACCCAAATGACTGAAATATAGTTGAAAGCGACGTTAAATCATATTCACTCACTCACTCACTCATAACATCTGACCGACCCTCTGATCACCGCCTAGACTGGATCCAACCATCGGTCATAACATCTGACCAACCCTCCGATCACTGCCTAGACTGGATCCAGCCAATTGTCATAACATCTGACTGACCCTTCGTTCACTGCCTAGACTGGATCTACTTTGCCAACACGATGTAAAAATAACATTGATCTAGGGTCTCCATCTTCGGCATGATGATGCCTTATAAGTTCCCACCTAACTGAATTTGACCTGTTATCGAAGGTCACAGAGGTTAAAATAGTGGTCCTATTTGCTTGTGATACAATATCTTGAGAGTAAATCTAAAGTTTCAATCTCGGACACGATGCTGCCTTATATGTTGGTCAAGTTCGCTCTGGACTGACCGTGACCTATTTTCAAAGGTCACCAAGGTCAAAATGTGAACATCAATAATATAGGACCCTATTTGTACAGCAATTTCAGCTAGGATCTTGATTATACACAATGCTGCCTCACTAGACCTTTATGCCAAGTTCACTGGACTATTGTCAGAGAATTTGTGTGGACAAACTGTGACTGTGTGCTGCCCAACGTGGGACCGGTTAGCTCCTCGTATTGTCAAATGTAACATACATACACCAATGGTTAGTTTGTTAGCTTTTATTCACGGAGTTTCTGTCCTGTGTTATTGTCCTAGTTCCCTGAGCTGGTGGACACGTTCAGTGGCCTGTATCACATGATGGATAGTCGGGTGACCATGTTCAGTAGACTCACCAAACTACAAGGCAAACTGGACCTTATCCTCTCACAGGTAACTCACATAGTTAACACCTCATCTATCTCACTAATAATTGATAATGGACTGCTTGTTTCCTTCAAGAAACAATGTAATCCTAACTAAATTTATCTTCCCACAAAGAAGTTTTTTTTACAACACTCGATATCAGTTCGCTTTGAATTCACTGAGTAATTTAAGGAAAGACAGACTATGGTTTTGAACAACGATGATGGTGTTAGAGTAGCAAGAGATTTATTTAGAGGAGGTTATAAAGCGCCTGAGTTTGCATGTAGTAATTTGGGACTCCGAGTTTTCTGTCCCCTCTGCTAAGTATATGAACTTGGGGGTTGCAATTTAGGGGGCACAATCATTGATAAGACGGTCACATAAGATATTGTTTGACTGATTGATTTGTGATATAATTTTGTTATTAGATACATTTAATTGTTAGATTTTTGATAAGATTGGTAATGTTCTTTGATAGAATTTGATATTGCTGGTCACTATTTGGTCACGAATGTAACGTTAAATATAAGTCTCTCTCTCTCCTCTATTGTGTATTGGGTGAACCGTTCAGTTATCTTCAGAACATACCAACCCCAAAATATCAACCATTCTTCATCTTAGGAGGCATTTGACTGTAAGGCAGAAATGGTTGCATATAAGTCTATAGATCCTAATACATTGTATTTACTTTCACTATTTGATAGATAACATCCCAGGGCCAGGAGGAAGAGGAGATATCACAACAACCACTGTTAGTCTACCAGGATGGTATGTAACCTAGGCAACTCTGAAACAATTCAGGTGGGGGAGGGTATGACAGGGTTCGTACATGTTGAAGCTTCCAATTTTCAAGGCCCTTTCAATGCGATAGTTCCTGGTTTCAAGGCATATTACTTCCAGTGTCATTGAAGTGATACAGGTCAAATTTCTGAAGCTTTTGACTTAAACATGAGTATGTATGTCCTGTGAATCATCAATATATTGTACATACATTATCTTTCGAATAGACTTGAACATTTTTTTTGGATGATTAAGGAATATATTGCTATGTTGTTGGAGTTAATTTTGCCATCCAATACAACTCTGAACTTGACAATTGATTGACAATAGACAGGAATTCTCATTTTCAAGGTCTTCAGGACAGTTTTCTAGTTTTTAAGGCTTTTCAATGCCTGGAGTTCTAAATTGTCAGTTTCAAGTCTTTTCAGGGTTGTGTATGAGCAATGGTATGAAGTTTGTGGGGGGGGGGGGGGGGGGGCATCACAAATGGAATTTTAGGGTTTCAAAATTGTTTCTTCTGTACATTTCAAGATGCTGACATTTGTGTCAAGATAATGGCAGTTGTTCATGATACAGTTCCTTTATCACTAATGGGAATTATTCTTCTTTGCCCTGATATTCCACTCTGAAATAACAAATTATTATGTTGCACATTTTCTTCCTAGATTCCTCAGATGAAGACATTGTCCTGGATGATCTCATGCCCAGTCATTCAGAATCGGAGGTGAGCTGTTTGCATGTTACATTATGCTTCTAATGATTTCATTTTCTACAATTTCACCAACAATTCCTTTTATTACCCCTCAGCCAAAATTGACTTTGGATCAATCTGTATGGCTATGTCTATACGTCTCCCTTTTTTCATTGCCACCATATCTCAAGAATGACCATGCCTTGGAACACCAACCTTACAGCACACATGCATGTGGTCGCAGAGCAGAAGCCTATTGAAAATCAGTGTGATTGACCCATATTTTTCCAGGTCACCAGATCAAACTGTGAATTGATGATGAATTGCTTGTTACCACCATAGCTCAAGAATGACTATGCATATGAGAACCAAACTTGCAGCACACATGCATGTGGTCTTAGAGGAGAAGCCTATCGATTGACCTTCGATTGCCCGCTCTTCTCATGTTTAGTCTGTTAATTGGGGTATTCATTTCATTTCAGGACAATTGGGAAGATTTGTCAGACATGGACGCTCAAGATGAAAATGGAGAGGACAGTCCTGCTGACGCATGAAGAAATGGAGCGGGTGGATGAAATTAAGTTAATGGCTGGTCCCCGGTCCCACTCCTACCCAGATGAAGTGTGTCATGTCGGTTCACATCATGACTGCGTTGTTCTCCATCACCATTAATTACAGACATCTTTTGATCTATGCATCTGCTGACTCCCATCCTGTGGGTCAGTATGTCAGGAAGTGGGTCAGTATTTAACTACCGATGGCCAGAGAGAGAGACCATCCCCAAATGCCTGCAGGAGGAATGTGCTGCAGGAAGCCCTGTAGGGACGAGACATCCTTATAGGAATTGACGTCATGAATTCTTTCTCACAAAAATTAACAATGTTTACCGAATCACTGCCCAGACTTGTACAGTCAAAATATACATACACCTATTAGCAGTCCGTCAAGCCAATAGTGATGGGCATTATTCAACGTGTACATTTTGTGAAAACTGTCGACAACTACCCGAAGCCAAATAAGCATGATGAGACTGTACAGTTTGAATGTATATATGATATGGATCAATGTCTGCAGAACTACTTATACCTGTGAGAGCAAATATTAAGCTCTGGTGAAATGAAATAGCAAATGAGGTGGTTGAGTTTTCAAAAGAAACAAGTGAAGCCTATGCTGCCATATATCCCTTTGTTTTTTTTCAGATGATTTGATTATCAGTGTTAGTGAATGAACAATATGCAACAGGTCTGAGGTGTTTTCTGCTAAATGAGGTCATGAAGATAGAGAACTAAGGAAATATGCCAGAGGGGATAATGGGCATATCAGTCATGTAATATTGGATGGTATTAAAAATATATTGTGTATCTAATTTGCATAATAATACACATTATATAATTTAAAATACTGGGCTGATTACTGACACAGGAGAATTACTGTTCTGATATGTAACAGTTGTGAGCCTCTCCTCATGATTGCACCAGTAGGACGATGGATTTATCAAATGTTGTTTAAATCCACTTCATAGTGACCGTTTTCCCATACTTTTCAATATCTACTGGTCAATTCGGACTGTTGTTGGCTATCGTCATATTACAGGACTCGCCTTCCCCGCCCCCAGCCGCAACTTTGACTCCTCCCAGCAACCCTAGAGTGTAGATTAATACACTGGTCCCAAAGCCATTCTACAATCTCCCGAAAAATCTGGAAGTGAATACCATTGTAACATCCCACTGTGGATTCAGCCAATCCGCTTCAAGTTATCTTAAATATAGTATAGGTATTTACGGCCTATGCTGCTGATTTCTGATTATCTCTTTCATACAATTGAATGCATTGTGTTTGTATTTTCGGCATATAGTTCATGTAAGACGAAGTGACATGAATTTACGGGATTTCCGATAGCAGCAAATGGGAAAGTGGTCGGCCATTGTTCCATATGCTAACATGTGAAGTCATGAACTATATACCGTATTTTCTAAGATTCTCTCCATGTATGAAATCTGTCTGCCTGGAAAAAGCATTGTCATTGACATCTTGGTTTTATGAGGCTTGATATGCAGTACTGGATATTTATTTTATAACTGAAGAATTCGTTGAAATGGGAGATGTATCTTAATAAACTAGTTCACATATTATTGTACGGAAACATTAAGGTTGACATGACACGATTTTAGTACTATATTGAAGGTTCTATTATTCTGTTTTGTTTATGGATTACGTCAAAACTGTTTGTTATTGTAATATATGTATTGGGTACATAGAAAGTGATCTAGTTTCGTTACATGTACATTTGTTGAGCAAATGATGAGTGCAAGATTCCAGGCTGTACAAAATATATTATGCAGGCAAATCCAGCTTCAGTTATCCCAATCCTGTGGTTTATTTTTGCTATACCTATGAATATGTTTACTGAATAAATTTGACAACTATGATATAGCATGTGTCAAAATGAAATTTATGAGATAACTGTCAAATCCTTGTTAATTTCTGTCAGTATGATGTTATATACAATGTATTGGCGGTCTCATCCACAAACCCTTTCATATGCACGGAGTTAAATAGACCAACAGCAAGCCACTGTCACGTTTCAAAGTTTGTTGTTAGTCTAGCAGCAAGGCCGGGGCAATTGTGACCTTGAAGTGGGTTATAGATGTTAATAACTTACTTAACACTGGGTTGGGGGACCGTGTCTGTGTTTGGGTTATGGAGCCTACGGTAATCCCCCTAATAATTCGATCACCGGAAGTGCAGCAAAAATGGCATCAATCTGGCAATATTCTCGATGGAACCAGCTACAAAGTGTTACATTTTGTCATTATAGGACTTTACTCCGATTTGAAAGAAGAATGAGGTGTTGCTTTTTCTCTGTGTTTGAATAACAGAGTTGAAAAGTGAACTTCCTGTGATTTGAATTATTGAGTGAATTTGCATATAACTTGTGTCATGGCTCAAAATCACCTAACTTTTGACTGCCCCACTCCTCTCCAGATCCTAGTGACGGACATTAATGTAGTGTGGAATGGGATAGTAATTAAGATTGATGATTGTCTCGCAGATTTTACACACAGTATAATTATCATGTAAACAACACACAAACACCATATAAATGGTATATTAAATAATATCAACATGTGAATTCTGTTTTATGTTTACTCCTTTGCCCGTATTCCTAAGTTGTGGTCACCATATCTTGGAAATTTAGAAAGCAAAACTCCAAAGACAATTTAGATGTACTATATACAATTTATTATAAAGATCTCATTTGGTGGTTTTGGGGCAGGATCAGCTGGTGGGAAATGGATGTCAACTGAGAAGTTCAAGATTGTTCACACCAACCATGTTAGTGACTCTCAGAGAAGTGACATTTCAAGGCTGTTATCACCATCTTGACACTTTCGTCGAAATGACCATCTGGGTATGGCTCTAAATTTGAGTGATATGCAAGAGGTGGGGAAAATTGATGTCTGGCGACTAAAAAGCAGCCATGACTCTACAGGGAAGCATCCCTCTGCACCTAACATTCAGAATTAGCATCTCAGCCACGCTTTTATTGCAGCTGTTCATGTTGAGACTATGAAGTATCCACACGGCCCCTGTGCCCAGAGAAGTATCGGGCAGCTTGATGTGCACTTTACTTGATTTGGGTCGTAAATGTCTGGTTGTGACGGGAAGAAATGCCAAAAATAAAAGCTAATGTAGATGTGGATCACCAATACTTTCGTATATTTGGGGTCTGTACATGTATTTGGCGTGTGTTAAAAATCTAGTACCATCCTGTGAAAATTAGCTGAATTAATACAACTACACTGTACCAGCATCACCATGTGAAAACAAGTTCAAGTAGCTGTTGGGTCCACCGCCGAGTGCCCTGTCCTCAGTACTAACATTCTCTCAAAAAGATTCCACATTGAACTTTGCATAAAGGTGGAAAAGAAGCAGCAATAACATTCAGGAGAACATATTACTTTTATTCACATCTTGACCTATGGCCTTTGAAAATCAGTAATCAGTGAGAGTGAACTAGAAGCTGTCATAAGTCAAAATTGTGCCAGAGATCAAGACTCTAGGTCAAGTTGTCCCTTAGACATTTGCCCACAAGCGAACAAGACTGCTACTCCCTAACTTGACATAGAAGCCTTCATAAGCTACCATTTTGTGAAATATCCAGCCTCCCGCTGTCGATGAGAGATCAAGTTTTCAATGCTCTTCACATTTTGTTGGACAATCTATTTTCAGAGATCACAGTCAGTCTAGTTAGTCAAAGCTAGTATCACCCTGTGAGAACTAGCTGTATTACCGTTTAAGAAGCCAGTATAACCCAATGAAAATAACCAACATCACCCCATGAAAATGACCAGCATTTCCTTGTGGAAAAGCTAGTATAACCCTGTGAAAATTAGGTTCATGGCCCTGTGAAAAGGTTAGTATAACTAACCCATGTGAAAATTAGTAGAATCGTGTGAAAATTTGTTGCGTTATCCCATGAGAATGACCAGCATTGCCCTGTGAAAATAACCAGTAGTATTCACTGAAAGACTGGTTAAACCCTATGAGAAATGGCTTCATTACCCTGTCAAAAAGCTAGTATAACCATGTGAAAATAACCAGCACCCCATGAAAAGGCTAGTATACTCCGGTGAAAGAGACCAGTAAAACCATGTGAGAAATAGCTACATCAGCCTGTGAAAGATCACTAGCTATCTTCGCAGTTTTGGGGATAAATAACATATCCATGCCACATTATTTAGCCTCGGTTGACATAAAGATGGATTTTTTCTGCTTCCGAATCTAAAAATGATGTTAGAAAAATTAGAAGAAATAGGGTATGTTAATATTACCCGCATCACAGTGGGAAATCGGGTAATAACATGGAGAACGCTTACGTGAAAATCACAAGCGTGATATATTCTACTTGCTAGAAAGTTGTAGGAAAGAAATAAGGAAACATTTTCAAAATGCCTGCCAATTTCGACGTGACAAATTATACTATGGCATCCATCCGTTAGCTTTTCTCAAGAATGCAAATAGTCTAGAGTTTTTGCTCAATTTTCTTGAAACTTGGTACACACTACTTTCACCGTGTGAAGTGGTGCAGGTGACTTTCTGTAATTCCAGACTTGCCCAATTCCCCTGGCCTCGGGATAATGGAGAGCATCGGGCGCCCGAAACTTTGATGCATGTGCAACTCCCCCTAAGGGTGAATCGGGCCTTCCAATCAGAATAATACTGGCTGTTTCGTTCAAATTTTTAGCAAAACCTCTTGAATAACTCCACCCCCAATCTCTGCAGCTGCCCCATGGCGTCAACGATGTCACAAATTTTGCCCCCCACGAGACATTTCAATCAGACTGGATTCACAACACTGGAAACTGAAGACAATTCACATTATAAGATCAGCCCTTGCTCTCATGTCCAGATCTGCTTTTTGTATTCACTTCTCATCACACAATATGCCTTTTGCACAAAATAGAGAGAACAAAGCCGGTCTGATTTTTGATTTCAGCTGATCAGTTACTGGTTTGCATTTTTCCCAGGAGCGATTAGTAATTCCAGAAAATAGACTGTGAGAGAACTTGTAATGAAGAGAAACTATGACAGCTCTTTGTACTCTGGCCATAAAGTTGATCAATAACACTCAACATGCCTGCCGTTTGATAATATGGAATCACTCCCACTCAACAAATCATAGCAACTGTCCCACTCACTAGGCACATTGGTCGTACATATTATCATTTAAAATAAGAATATATATGTTTGAACATTTCACATCAAATTGTGGCATGAAAAAGTTTAAATTTAGGGTAAACTCGCATAATCCGGCCTCACATAGGATTCTAATGGCTCAAGATAGCTCTACGAGGGTAAGGTGACAGAATGAGGGAACAGCCTGGCCACGCATAGCATTTCCGGGTGTTAAGGACTCCACAAACTACAATGGGTTCTGGGTACCATACTCATGTTAGCTGCAGACCTACCGCTACTGTAGAGCTAATTCCCATGATAAAGACAACATTGACAGGGGCAGATACAGGCCTTATTTTATACCTTTATAAGGCGTCCAAAATAAACGAGGTCTAAAAACGCCCAAATTAAGAAAGGAAAAACGCCCAAATTACAACGAAAAAATCCAGGTATTTTAGTTTATTATGCAGCAAATTTAGGTTTTGTATTTAATTTTGAGATGGTTTACTCACGTTTGCGTTTGTCACTTCAAAAATGAAGCGGCGAAATCAAGACATAAATTGCCTCTCAAAATTTTTTTTCTCAAAAGGCGCCCAAATTAAAAAGCTGTATCTGCCCCTGATTGAGTGAACTGGTGACTCCTATTCGCTTTCTTTCTGGGTATAGCATTTTCTACTGTAAAAGTTACTTCCTTCAGTCATGAGGACTTTATCATCATGACTGAATGATGATAACATCATTCAGTCATGATAGAGAGATGAGGCCTGCTGATATTGACTTTGATCAACAATGCATTTCAAAAAGGGTGCAAGACCGAGAAATAAAAACCATCATAACATGATTTATCTTTTCACAGCTATTTCATTCACTCATTCAGAAACTATGGAAACGTTTAAGCACTAATTTTAATTCTCTTTCATGAATTTGGATTCCACTTCTTGACTTAAACAAATTCGAGCTGCACTCATGCATAATTTTAACTAGAGGTTCCGCTTTGCCCCTTGAGTTGCCGCTCCGGCATGAAGCCTATGCTGGTTGTTTTTTTAAGCAAAAACATACGTCTCCCCCAACCTCCCACCTTGCCTTGAGTGGGCACATAATTTAAGGGAAAGTGCTATAAAATGAATGTAGCAATAAGTATCCTAAACAAAGCTGCGCATCTAAAAATATTAATTACAAAGAGGCGATTTTTATTGTTGCAGTAACCCAGTGAGTCGTCGGAATTTATATAGCAATGAGTGGATTGTCGACATCTACAGCGTCCAACCAATGTGAAATACATGTAATTGTGAAGCATCCACTATTTCGAAACTGATCACATTATAGGAAAGATGCAAAACATACAAGAGCCACACCTATAGTTTACATGCTGTACCGTATAGAAGTTTCATGCATCTGCCTTCAGTAGTTTCCAAGATATGGAGTGAACAAAAATTGGACAGACAGATAAGCACATTTTGCATGGACCCACGCAAGCACTAGCTCACACCCAAACCTATTTAGATCATAAGGCCATTTCAATGAAGCTTCCATCCAAGTTTGGTGAAATTCCGTCGAGTAGTTCTCCAGATATCTTGCAGACATGAACAATTAGATGGACGGACGGACGATGGGCATGGATAAATGCACACACACACCCAAACCTAATCAAATGAGGGGGCTATCCCAATGAACCTTCCATCCAAGTTTGGTGAAATTCTGTCCAGTAGTTCTTCAGATATCTTGCAGAAAGGGCCTGTATATACATATACATGTACAAGTACATGGACAGATGGACGGACACCGAACATGGACGAACGCACACACAAACCAAAACCTAATCAGATGAGAGGACTATCCCAATAAAGCTTCCATCCAAGTTTGATGAACTTCCGTCACGTAGTTCTCCAGATATCTTGCAGACAAGGCCTATATATACATGTACAAGTAGATGAACAGACGGACGGACACCCGACACGGATGAATGCATGCACACATACACCAAAACCTGATCAACTGAGGGGGCTATCCCAATGAAGCTTCCATCCAAGTTTGGTGAAATTCCATCCAGTAGTTCTCAAGATATCTTGCAGACAAGGCCTGTATATACATGTACAAGTAGATGGACCGACGGACGGACACCGGACACGGATGAACGCATGCACACACACCAAAACCTAATCAAATAAGGGGGCTATCCCAATGAAGCTTCCATCCAAGTTTGGTGAAATTCCGTCCAGTAGTTCTCAAGATATCTTGCATATAAGGCCTGTATATACATGTACAAGTAGATGGACGGACGGACGGACACTGGACACGGATGAATGCACGCACACACCAAAACCTAATCAAATGATGGGGCTATCCCACTGAAGCTTCCATCCAAGTTTGGTGAAATTCCATCCAGTAGTTCTTAAGATATCTTGCAGACAAGGCCTGTATATACATGTACAAGTAGATGGACGGACGGACGGACACCGGACATGGATGAACGCACACACCAAAACCTAATCAAATAAGGGGGCTATCCCAATGAAGCTTCCATCCAAGTTTGGTGAAATTCCGTCCAGTAGTTCTCAAGATATCTTGCAGACACGGCCTGTATATACATGTACAAGTAGATGGACGGACGGACGGACACTGGACACGGATGAATGCACGCACACACCAAAACCTAATCAAATGAGGGGGCTATCCCACTGAAGCTTCCATCCAAGTTTGGTGAAATTCCATCCAGTAGTTCTTAAGATATCTTGCAGACAAGGCCTGTATATACATGTACAAGTAGATGGACGGACGGACGGACACCGGACATGGATGAACGCACACACCAAAACCTAATCAAATGAGGGGGCTATCCCAATGAAGCTTCCATTCAAGTTTGGTGAAATTCCATCCAGTAGTTCTCAAGATATCTTGCAGACAAGGCAAGGGGACGGACAGACAGACATCCATCCATCCATCCATCCATCCAGACAGCACAAACACTAGATGTCTCCCCCCAACATAGTTGGGGGAGACATAATAATAAGACATTCCATTCCCATCCGGCTAAATATCGCCAGATATGTTCATGTTCTGTTGAGGTTTGATACATGTTTGACTGAATTAACTCCGTTGCCTTTGAGGATAAGTTGTATAAATTTTCTTGTTCACTTTACCCATCTTTAAACCTGGGAGA
The DNA here is from genome assembly GCA_036873755.1 of Hanleya hanleyi. NCBI lineage: Eukaryota > Metazoa > Mollusca > Polyplacophora > Lepidopleurida > Hanleyidae > Hanleya > Hanleya hanleyi. The sequence continues at coordinate 27,792 of JAVTVY010056544.1, forward strand.
TTATTTTGAACCCGTCATTACTGACTGTGTCATAATTTTATACACATGTACTATATTTTCCCAGTTTTCAAAGGAAATGTCATTATGCTCAGAATAATGTATTATTCGGCAAATATTACAAGAAAATATGTCAGCTATCACTAGTTGAAAATATTCTCCTAGGTTAAACGATAGGGCAATTAGGGGTCTCGTCCAATCAATCTAGACAGTTTCTCGATAAACGAGTAAAACCGATAAATATCTCGTCTCGAAGGGTCCTGGTTTGCTCTCAAAGCACAAGACCATCTCGATCCCCCTCGAAATAAATGGACATGCTTCTTGAAGGCATATGCTCCTTATATATATATACTCTGTATACTGTCTGGATATCTGTATTCGCATACTTGCTCTGACAGCGCAATTTTCTACATGTCATGAATGGAAAAAAAGAAACATCACCAATTGATATTGTAAAGACTGGCTCATTATTATTCAGTGTAACTCATTTCGAAACAGTTTTTTTGTTAGAATTTGAATCACTTTATGAGATATGTTCAGGAACTGTGCATTGAAATAAATTCTGCAAGTCCAGAATAAAATTTCATATGTTCCTGAGACTATCAGAATAGGAGATCTCTGTCGTATTGTCCCCGTATTTGGTTATGAAGACCATAGGAGCGACTTGTAAAACACTGAAAAAAAGGAGAATATAAACTTAAATGCTCGAAGTTTTTGAGCATTCCCTATCAGCCTTTTGCACAAACACTTGGTATCGTTTCGTAAAATGTACGTAACTATTCTGTCGAAAGCGTGATTGCTCTCTGAATTAGCCCGTAATTACTTTCATTATTTCCTCGACACATGAAATCAGCAACAAATAATAAAACGTGAGTCCCGCGAAGAGTGTTGTTTCATTTTTTTTCTTTCACAGAAATTAGCCCCTCACCCTTTGTTGTTGTTTCAAGCCGATTGTTTTTCACAGACCGACTGTGGAGTGAATTATCAACACCTCTACTTCTGATTGTCAGTCTTTCCGCAAACCACTTTCAGGCAAGCTTTTGTCAGAAAGAAACTTTGTTGATATAATCTCCGTATTGAAACTATAACACAAGACAGGACAAGCTGAGTAGCTAGCAGGTCCTCCGCCAAGTAGCCTGTTTGAGAGCATATAGCATATACGCTTCCAATATGTCCTTAAATATAACTTGGAAGTGGATATGTGGAAAGAGACGTTTATCTGGAATTGTTAAGACAATTTGGGTTTGGGAAGCAGTAATGGGTTGTGTAAGACTGGAATGTAAGTCTGTAGTTGTATATGGATTTGTGGATGGTGAGGTTTATAAATCGATGGGTGGAATAGATCAAGATATCACAACACAGATGGGTACAATATGGGTGAGTGAAATCCAAGATGGTCAATGGCAGCCATCTTGGATTACATACTACCTCTACTATACTAACTGATGTGAAGCACCTTCTCAAGTTTGAAGTCAATCGGACAAATTGTTCTCACGATACCACATTCACAAGTTGCGGGACGGAATCTATGGTCAATGGCAGCCATCTTGGATTACGTACCTCGGCGAAAATCAATACCAATGGCCATCTAACTGATGTGAAGCACCTTCTCAAGTTTGAAGTCGATTGGTTGAGTTGTTTTTAAAATATCATGTTCACAAGATGCAGGATGGATGGAATCCAAGATGGTCAATGGCAACCATCTTGAATTACATACTACCTCAGTGAAAATCATTACCAATGGCTGTCTAACTGATGTGAAGCACCGTGTCGAGTCGATTGGTCAAATTGTTCTCGAGATATCACGTTCACAAGATGCAAGACGGATGGAATCCCAATATGTCAATGGCAGCCATCTTGGATTACGTACCTCAGTGAAAATCAGTACCAATGGCCGTCTGACTGATGTGAAGAACCTTCAAGTTTGAAGTCGATTGGTAGAATTGTTCTCGAGGTATCGCGTTCACAAGATGTGGGACGGACAGAATCCAATATGGTCGATGGCGGCCATCTTGGATTACGTACCTCAGTGAAAATCAATATCAATGGCCGTCTAACTGATGCACCTTCTCAAGTTTGAAGTCGATTGGTCGAATTGTTCTCAAGATATCGCGTTCACAAGATGTGAGACGGACGGAAGGACGGACGGACGGCTAGCATTTCCAAGTCCTCCCACCACTTCGTGGCTGAGCACAAAAATGGAATCTGCAATGAATAATTCCAAATTATAAAACAAATTATACACCAAGGTTAATACACTGGTCAAACACTTAACATAGATTTTATTTTTCGGTGGAAAGGTTTTGTCCCACAAAAGTTTATAGAACAATAAATAACGCATGGTTCCATATCATTATTCAGATCATATCCAGTTGATGTTTCATTTATTCTCCAAGGATACTAGTCAGATATACAACACAGGAAGGAAGCAATCAGAGATTGCTCAATTGTATGCCCCCCCTTCCGCTTTAATCCGACACTGCCCCGCCATTGTTCTGTTCTGTATTGGTCGGTGGAGGCCTTCATGATTATGGAAATTCTATTTCAGTCAATTTTTTTGCCATGCCTCGCATAATACATATTCAAAGTATCGACCAACAAGTGATAATACAATGTTTTGATGCAAGATGGTCGCCGGGGCTTTCGTCCAATCCGAAAATGAGACCTACATTCCTTGGGAGTATATTGTGGTGAAATTATGAAGCGATCAGTAAACATTGAATTTTGCACCCAATTAACTCTTTTTGGGGCAATTTCATACTTCAGGACCTATGTGGTCTGCTTTGGAATGTAGAATGACATATATATAGCCATTTTTCCGGTCCAAATCGGTTATGGACTGAGATCCAGCCTGGACAAATAAACATATCCCATTCACTTAGGTTTGATAAACAAAGGATCATAACTCTTGAAAGTATAACCGAAAGCAGAGAAACTTCATACTGCACAACTATGGGGCATTGATCACATATCATGCAAATTTCATACTTGTCCATGCAATATTAACCGAGATCCAGCCTGGACAAGTCCCAATTCATAAAGATTTCAAGAAAAAAGGGCCATAACTCTTGAAAATATAAGCGAAACGTGGAGAAACTTCAGGCTGCACAACTACAGGGCACTGACCACATATCCTGCAAATTTGTTAATTGTCCATACAATATTAACCGAGATTCAACCTGGACAAGTCTCAATTCACAAGATTTGAAGAGAAAAAGGGCCATAACTCTTGAAAATATATGCGAAAGGCGGAGAAACTTCACACTGCACAACTACAGGGCACTGACCACATATCCTGAAAATCTCATAATTGTCCATACAATATTAACCGAGATCCAGCCCGGACAAGTCCCAATTCACAATGATTTGAAGAAAAAAAGGGCCATAACTCTTGAAAATATACGCGAAAAGCAGAGAAACTTCATGCTGCACAACTA
>JAVTVY010056545.1:0-29923 GCA_036873755.1 Hanleya hanleyi
CTTGTGGACTAGGGTTCGGAGACCTGTCTTATGCTTGGCCAACTTGGTCTTCTGAGCCGGAGTCAGTGGTACGTTGCCTTTTAACAGATTGTACCCGATCTCGCACAGACAGCGTACAAGGTCAGGGTCCGCACTGCGTACAATGGTTCGGACTAACTCGGGTGGGGCCGTCTTCAATACACGGAGCGTGGGAGCGTGCTTCCGTACTCGCGCAGACATCCTGTACAACTAATGCTAGAACCCACAACGCTGCTCTTTTTATCCACCTCACAGACAAAGTCAACCCTGCTGTGGTATTCATTCTTTTTATTATTCGCCATCATCAAACACACACAAACCCCAGCTGGAGGCGCCACTGTGCGTGTGTTTACATTATTTTTGCATGTACACGTGGTGGGTCTCTCCGGGAAAGATGCCGGTCCGTAGTCGAAGGTGGTCGGGGGTGGCTTGCTTGAGGTCGAAGAGCATATACCCGTGCTGAGGGGTTGTGCCATCTTTGAAGGCTTCCAACGCAAACGGTGTGCAGCCGGGATACATCTGTCTCGCCAGGTGCAGCAGTTGAGTGGTATCTCTCGGGTTTTTGAAGACCACCAGGTAGTGGGCATTTAAGCTGATATTCCGATGTTCTTTGTTTTTACTGAACAGATTCTGCACAATGTAGATGATGCTGAGCCGTCGATGATGGCTGCCTTTGGTAAGAGTTGGGTGACCCGTGCATCCGTCTCCGCCATGAGATCATCCAGAACCACCAAGGTGTCGGGTTCCAAATCGGCCAGGTTGGGTAGGCCTTCCACGAACGTGATGTGGGCATTGCTGCATACGCTTCCTGCCATTCTCCGTAACACCACACGACTCGGGCAATGGGTGGAGTGATCATGCTGTCGGCGTGTTGAAGGAGCTTCCTGACGAAGTGCGTTTTGCCGGAGCCCGTCGGTCCTGCGATGACGCAGGTGAAGGGATGCTGCCACCCAGGGTCCATGGTTTGAGGTCTATCCGTTGTCGTGGTAACCCGCTCTTGTAAATTTCGTACGAGTGAACTGGAGTGGTGGTGGGTACAACGTCGGTCGTCGTTGTCTGTTCACGTTCAGGGATGATGATGGTGGTGATGGGTACAACGTGGGTGGACGGTTCACTGTGAGGGATGAAATGCGGTGGGTCTTGAGACGTAGTAGGTGTACTTGGTGTAGGTGTAGAGCTCGACGTGGCTTGTACGCGGGGTGTGGTGGTGGTGGTGGTGACTGGGCTCGATACGACTGGTGCTCTCTGTAGACCCGTTTCACTAATGGGTGGTGTTCTCAGTTGGTTAAGTAACGTACTGACATAGGCTACGTCGTAAAACACACCTCCGTACAACACACTCAGCAGGGTTAGCAATATCACCACAAAGCCTACTTGCGCTTTGCGCGTTTTGGGAGACGCTGTGTTCAGAGACGGTTGCACCGTGTTCATGGTCGAACGTGGAATGAAGGATGACGGTAGTGGTGTCTGGCTTTATAGTCGTTTTACCTGGTTGGCAGCGACCCAGGAATTGAAGGAACTGGGCCAGCCTTGCCATTTCACGAAATGAAACAGTTTACCACGTCGACGTTCCGTTTTCAAAATCTGCTCCACCGTGTAGTAGTCTTGCTGTGTTTTTACAACAGGCTGTAATTCCGTGTCGTAAAACGTCCCCAGCAACGTTTCCCCTTGGAGATCTTCCAGTTCATAGACTCGCCGCTGTCAGGGTAGGCGCCGTTTAATCAGGAAGTGCTCATCGCTCCAGTTGGGCAAGTAACTTTTCTCGAACTTGCCCTTGACTTTACTGATCCGTACAGGGTCCCCGACCTTGTACACCGCCTTCGTCGTTCGCTGCGATGGCCTGGGGTACAAGACACGCCGGACTTGAGCTTCATTGCGTTGGGTCACGGTAATGGGGGCTCTCTGTATACTTCGATGATAGGCTCGATTGTAACCCCTCACCAGTTTCGGGAGAACATCGATGTACCGCCTTGTATTCTTATAGGTGAAATATTTATACATGCGGCCTTTGAATGTCCTGTTGAACCTTTCCACCACGGAAGCCTTCATCTCGTTGTACGTATGGAAGAAAAACACCTTCTGTTTCTTGAGAAAGGCTTGGAACGGTCTGTTGAGGAATTCCGTGCCTTCGTCGGTTTGCAAATACAAAGGTTTGCGCCCGGTGTTGAAGATATCTTTGAACGCCGCTATGAGATTTGCCCCCGTTTTCGTCCGGATGGGTACCACCCACGCATACTTGGATAGGATATCGATGCACGTCAAGATATACCGATTTCCATCGTTGTGTTTGGAAAAGGCGCTCATATCCACCAAATCCGCTTGCCACTGGGCATCTATTCCTCCCACGATGACCCGGTTCCGTAGAAAATGGCGACGGACAGCTCGATGTAAGGTATAGGTGTCTTGTTTTCTTAACCAATCTCGGACTTGGGTACGTTGTATCCCCTGGGGTTTGGCCGCTCGATAGAGAGCCGACAAGGCACTATAGGCCGCCGGACTGTCGGGACTGTAGTATAAGTTATCCAACACCTTCGCCCAGCGCTTCATGGTGACACAATGATGATGGACCCTGGCTCTATCGTTTATTTATAACGGGTGTATCTTGGGCCGGAGTTTCTTTCTGATTTTCTTCGTGGGCTTCCACAGTGGCCATGGTCAATGACCAGTCCAACTCGTCTGATGACCGCTTGATAAACACTTCATCCACATCTACCACGGCATCTTCCAATGCAGACCATAGATCAGGGTGAAGGGTAAAATGCACTGTCCCTCCATCTAGCCGAGCCAATTGAGCAAAGAAAGGGCCGCGTCGAATGTACACATCGTGACACAAGTGGATGAGGTCGCCGTCCAGTTCACCAGACAACACCCGTTTGAATTTGGTCCAGCCCTCCCCGGACAGACGAATGTGAGCCGGGCACGGTTGTGTAGGGTCCGTGTCTCCCACCACCTCCTCCATGATATCGACCTTATCCGCATACACGTGCAGGAAAACCTCGGGGTCAAGCTGAAATACGCCAGTACTATATGCTCCGTCATGGTCAGTACGTGAATGGTACCAGATTTCACTGTCTCCCGTATTTATAGGGAGAACCCCGTGAGATCAAAGGATCAGGTGGTCATGTCATTGGGCTGACTGAGTCTAGCCGGGTAGTCGTCGGGTTCATGTAGTTGTTCATGGGGTTCAGCCAGCGCGTCCTCAATAGCACGAGCCCACGCCAACTGGTCGGGTGTTCGATCGTCGGGTGTAAATAACTGGTCTACAATAGGCACTATTTCCTCCAAGGCTGACCACAGAGAGGGCGTTAGCATCATACTTCGTGCATGGTCTTGGTAGCGACCCACCCATGAGAAGAGGGAAGTACGGTATTCATAAATGGCATTGTCCATGTGGATCAGGCGTCCGTCCAATTCACCGCTTAACACTCGTTTAAACTTAGTCCACCCATCACGCTGTAGTGTCACCGTATTCGATAAAGTCTCAGGGGACGCCCTCCAATCCCCGCCACTATCTTCCACCAGGGTGACATAATCTTCATAAACGTATAATCCCACCTGGTAAGGTGTAAGGGGGAGGATGGCTCGTAGTGACATGCTTGCTCTAAATGTCGAACGGTGAATGACACACACTCTGTCTGACCCTGGTATTTATAGTGTCAATACCACAGCGCCAGGGTCAATAGGGCACAGACTAGTATGAGGCCAACCAGCCGGTGCTGGTTCCGGCGTGAGCGCTCGTGGTCCATAGCCCGAGCATCAAGGATGGCTGTCATAGTCCAGTAGTGGTGAGTGATGGCACGCCTCTCCATCGAGTGCACTCTGTGGAGGACCGCTTCTGTGAACTCGTTCAGGATCTGGCGTCGTCCCTCGTTGTCGTCGCCATCTGCAAACATGGACCGGACCACTGCTCGGTAACCCGTGAATGAATTCACCACGGTGGCATACTGTAAAATGCGAGTGGCATGGGGCTGGATCTCCGCCATGGCTCTGTAGAAATGAAGGTGTGGGATCCAGAGGGACATGTTTTATAGACCAGATGTAGCTCTACGGGTGTAGTCCGTGATACGTACTATTCTGATGGGTTAGTGCAAAAAAAAAGGGAGCAACAACAACAACAACAACAACACAGATTACAGATCAATCCTTTTTCCAGGTCACGCCCGATTCACGCAGACCGGAAGTGACGTCATACACCTGCGCACAACCGTGATGGAAAAAATGGATATGACCTTGAACTGATCACGTGACCTCCCCGTGATGACAAATACCCAGAACCAAGTGAGTACATGCATCCCATAGTCCCAGGTCACGCCCGATTCACGCAGACCGGAATTGACGTCATACACCTGCGCACAACCGTGATGGAAAAAACCCAGAACCAAGTCAGTACATGCATTCCATACATGCTGATTGTTCGACCGCTGATTGGTTCTTTTTCTCGACCGCTGATTGGCTCTTTTTCTCGACCGCTGATTGGTCCAAATGGAACTGCCCATCTTTCCCAGGTTCATCTACAATCCCCCCCACTTTTTTTTTTGTGCTCAAGCTCTGACTATAGCGATGCCGCAACATTGTCTCATTGGACATTGGACCGTCTGACCTGGAGGTGACCCTTTGACCTTTTGACCCGCGTCCGCGCGCGCGCGCACTGCCGGGGATGACGCGGGATGACGCGCGCGCGCGCGCGCTCGCGCTGCGGGGCGCTGGGGCGGGGCGGGAAAACACACCGGCGATTGAACATACGGACGTCTAAGAGGAAACATTAGGAACTCTTCTATGTTTGGAGGTAGTTTTTAGTGAAAAACCCGGAAGTGACGTCATACAGGGTCCAGTTTTCGACACTAAGTGACCACATCCGACAAAATGGCTAGTTTTCGACACCGGATGTGCCGCCATCTTGAACATACGTGCCGCCATCTTGGATATGTCCCATAATGCACCGGGTCAAAATACTCGCTTCTGATTGGACGAGAGCTCTGGGACGGATTTGAAATACTCGCTTCTGATTGGACGAGACCTCCGTATTGCATCTGCGCATGCGCAGAATGATATTCCTACCGCACACCCAACCCATCAGATGCCCCTTCACGAATGCTTCACTTAGATACCTCACTCGACCCCATTGGTCCATTAGGGGCTCCCCTAGCTCCAAAACGTCTATTTCCATACCCTTGGGTCACCGCGCATGCGCAGAATGCCGATAGTTCAATCCCACACCCAGTCCATCAGATGCCCCTTCACATAAGCTTCACTTTGATACCTCACTCGACCCCATTGGCCCATTAGGGACTCCCCTAGCTCCCAACACGGCTATTTTCATACCCTTGGGCCACCGCGCATGCGCAGAATACCGATAGTTCAACCCCATATCCAGCCCATCAGATGCCCCTTCACGAATGCTTCACTTTGATACCTCACTCGACCCCATTGGACCATTACGGGTTCCCCTAGCTCCAAAACGTCTATTTCCATACCCTTGGGTCACCGCGCATGCGCAGAATGCCGATATTTCAACCCCACGCCCAGTCCATCAGATGCCCCTTCACGAATGCTTCACTTTGATACCTCCTACGACTCCATTGGCCCATTAGGGACTCCCCTAGCTCCAAAACCGCTATTTCAATACCCTTGGGCCACCGCGCATGCGCAGAATGCCGATATTTCAACCCCACACCCAGCCCATCAGATGCCCCTTCACGAATGCTTCACATCGATACCTCACTCGACCCCATTGGTCCATTAGGGGCTTCCCTAGCTCCAAAACGTCTATTTCCATACCCTTGGGCCTCCGCGCATGCGCAGAATGCCGATAGTTCAACCCCGCGCCCAGCCCATCAGATGACCCTTCATGAATGCTTCACTTTGATACCTCACTCGACCCCATCGGTCAACTAGGGGCTCCCATAGCTCCAAAAAGGCTATTTTCATACCCTTCGGCCGCCGCGCATGCGCAGAAGGCCGATATGTCAACCCCACACCCAGCCCATTAGATGCCCCTTCACATAAGCTTCACTTTGATACCTCACTCGACCCAATCGGACCATTTTATCTAGGGACTACTTTTTCTCCGCGGAAGCTTTTTCCCGAGACCGAATCACCGCCAAAACCACGGCCAAACCGCATCACCGCGCATGAATACATTTTTTTTTTTTTTTTTTGCCGGAACTTTTTTTTTCGATCCGACAACCCGAACAGGCCCGAACACGCCCGAACATGACCGAACCAGCCGCCATCTTGCTTTACAACAGGGCCGACACCCACCATCTTGCTTTACAACAGGGACGACACCTCAACCAATCAAATTCACCCTCACACTTACAATTCAACCAATCAAAAGCCTCGTTACAAAACCAGCCAGTTGTGACGTCATAGTTACATCCGGGGGAAATATTACTTTAGTTGCTCTATACTCACTACTGACGTTCATGACATTTTATCGTCACTATCCCAGTTGCGGTCGGATTGATGTAAACATTTGAATGTCCAATTACTATCGTCATCCACAAAGTTCTCTGTTCGTACCCAGCACAATGGATAAATGAAGACAGAAATTCCACAACAGAATTGTGCAGTTATAGCAAAAGAAAAAATAGGAATCTGGGATGACCACATGGCCATGGCCATGGACGTGGGCCGGGTGCTCGTGTCGGATGAGCACAAACTATATCGATAAATTGACGAAGATGGTCAAATATTACATTCTTCAATAGAAATGGGTTTGTGAACTTTAAAAACGTTGACCTAAATGTTCGTTTCATAACAACAGAAAGAAAGAAGTTGGTGAAAGACTATTGTACTGTATTATAAAACTTTAATAATCAATATAACCATGTTTTATCTGGATGAGTAATAACATTTGCATCAATTGTCTTGCTGCTTCGATGGAAGTTCCCACTCGGTTGAATCCTCTCCCTTTGTACTGCTATCACCTGTCCATTTCTCTGTATTACGGACTGTAATAAGGACCATTTATTCAGAGGGACAGAGATAGAGCTCAGGTGTAAGGAGTCTGTGTGAGGAGTTTGGTCACGCTTGACTGACGCCATATTTCCTGAATTTCTTAGTGGATCGACAGCTATGCAAATCGCTTCCCATCCGGCTGTAAGGAATGGTCTGTAAATAACAAAAACAGGTGAGTATATAAAATGACCCTTCTATATTCCACACATGACATTACTTCAGACATACACCCCGTTTTTTTCGCATTTTTTTCATTTTACCAAAACCACCCGGCATAGCTAACAGTTGCATTCACATCGAATACTAACGTGATAAAAAAATATCTTACAGGACCCGCGATCGCGTCCTGAAAACTTGTCGTCTTGGCAGAGGGATATGTCTAATGAACGCCAATATTTGTAAAATATCAAATAAAACCTAGGTCCTCAGACTTCATTTACCAATGAATAAATGAGTCTGAATTCAGTCTAACTTCAGCCTTGTTGTTGTTGTTGCACAAGCAGGCCCAGGAAATGCAAGTTAGAGAAACATGCCCATTTAACGAGCATAAGCCATGTGGACACATTATCAGACGCCTTAAAATTTCGTCCGATCCTCTTCTTCCTGATCGGCAGTCATCCCGTGCACAGGTAACAGGTGCAGGATTTGTCCGAATCTGGTGACCAGTGCATGAACTTGTCGCCCGAAATTTAATTGTAATTTTGTGTATATATTATACATTAAATAATAGCAAAGGTCACCATCTCGAGAAAAATATCGAATGACAAATAGTCTCTGTGAATTTTTATAAGGCTATCTTCAATTAAAAGTACACTCTATAACCGATCCATTTTCATATAGTCGAGCCTTTCCTTTCTGTTCACTCTAGACACCTCGCCAAACTTTTTTTGCATTATTTTTTTTCAGTCCGAAAAGTTCGCCTTGTGGATTTGCTGTTTGCACGACGAAAGATCATTGAAAATTATCATTGTAACATCGAAAATGCTGCATCTGTATGACAATCCATTTCAGTATTTGATCGGTTATTCCACATATGTTGAAAAGTTTTGCACATATGTCTAAAAGTTTTCAAGGTATGTGGAATAGTTCATTTATTTAACATATGTGTACAACTTTTCAACACGTCTAAACTTTTCAACATATGTCTAAACCTTTTACACATATGTCTAAAGCTTTTACAAATATGTCTAAAAGTTTTCGACATATGTCGAAAAAAGTTTTTTACACATATGTCTAAAACTTCTTCACATATGTGTAAAACTTTTCCACATAAGTGAAATACCGGTATTTAATTTATTTCACATATGTGCAAAACTTTTCCACATATGTCTAAAAGTTGCGACTGCTGTCGTAGGCATCGGCTGCTCCCTGGTATCGTTTTGGTGCCTTTTCCACCCGCAAACAAAGGGAAAAAACTGTCCACAGTGATGGTATTCAATAAGGTTGACCTGGAAATGGCTAAGAGACTAAGCCCTTGTGTTTTTCATGATCCGTTATGACTTTATTTTCACCCCTTCCCCGATCTCCTCTTTCATTTCAAGATTGCATGGAGCCGCCGTACTCTAAACCAAATGTACAGCTAACGCAGTTTGTACGATCTGCGTTAGCAAAAGTAAAAGAGGTGCGTTTAGGGACGATGGTCATGTACAGACCTTGAATTCACAATAATATAGTACTATCATTATAAGCTTCCGTGTCCTGACTGTAGTTCCAACTTTCTCACACTGTCGGAAAGACGAAAAACGAACCCCGTAGGGACCGTCATTTTGAAACGGTCGTTAGATAACAAACAGTCGCGAAAAGTCGCCACAGGGAGCAGTCCAATTTCTTTCCAGTATCTCTCCTGACATTTATTTAACATATATAAAATGATTTTCCACATATGTTGAAAAACATTTTATTTGACATATGCGGAAAGGTTTTGCACATATGTATAAAACTGTTCAACATTTATGAACTAGTTAATTTATTTTACATATGTGCAAAAACTTTTCCACATATATCTAAACTTTTCAACATATGTGTAAAACTTTTCAACATATGTCTAAAACTTTTGCACATATGTCGAAAAACTGATTTTTACACATATGTGGAACTCTTTTGTTCATATGTCATGTATGTACAAAACTTTTCAACATATGTGGAATAAACGATTATATACCGAACGGCTTGTCATACATCTGTATTTCGTTGACACATTGTTTATTCCGCCGAACATTATCATCATTAAACTACATGTACTTACCAAGTAAACTAATCGAAAACCAAAACCAAGCGACTTTAACATATCTGCTGATGTCTTCTGTTTATGTTTATACTCCGGTCCCATAACCCGCCAAGTAAACTGTATGTGTATATAAATGCACTAGCACTAGCACCGCAAGCCTGTAGACGTGAGTGCCAAATGGCTCTGTAGAACCGGGTAATAGTGCGTTACACTTCTTTAAGAGTATCCATGGTGATTAGTAATAGTTCTGAGTACCGGTTATTGATCAGGCTCGAAGCCATGGGGGGGAGCGGGGGTTCGGCCGAACCCCCTTTTCGGAAATATTATATATTTTTCTCATATAAATAGCCTTTTCAAACTGAAGCGAACCCCCAATTTGCCCCTTTTCCCATACAGCAAAGCCCCTGATGTGCCCTTTTGGAGTGAAGGCGAACCACCCCTCAGTAAGTCCTGGCTACAGCCCTGTTCATCTGTCATGTCTGCGGGATTTTCTGTCGTTTTGTAAACCAGATTCCATGCATGTTTGTGTAAACCAGGCTCATGAACTGACATCCAGCTGTAGAACGTGTCCATAGATGTGAACTAGCTGACCTCAGTTCACATGTATCGACGACGAGGCGCTGTGATCGACATTTATTACGGCCAAATTGGGACGAGGTCAGTTCATCACCTTGTATTGGTGGGGCCTGGTCATCACCACTGTATGATGAAGAGCAATGAGTTTAGATTTCAGTATGGTTTGGAATATGGTTTGGATTCTAACTGTTCACTATTTATTGGTGATGTTGTCCTCACGTTTTGTTTCAACGCTACTGGTACATACGATGTGGCTCTGATTATGCTCCCGACGAGTCATCTTCAAATGTACTTAGAATAAATCAATAAAACCGTGCCAACTACACGTAACAGAATGCAACTAAGAAGTAGACTTTGCTGATTTGTGTTTTATATCATCTATTTCATTTAGGATTGAACTGCAACAGATCAAATATGGATGATATACCAATCAAAATGGAGCCCTTCGACGGGGACACCACTTCCGTGGTACAGGGAGATTTTTACTGCCGACATTTGCCCGTAAAAAATGAACCGCGGGTCCAGAGCACTGCTTACATGGGAGCGCTGAATTCAACGAAAGTTGCGACAAAGGAAGAACCAGCGGACTTGTTTGATGAGTTTGAATATCCAAGAAAAGATGCTGACATCAAACCTGAAGCATGCACACAAGTAAGTTGTGGGATAGTGTACCTCTGGGTGGTACACGGGTTATATATCAACTGAATTGCGTTGAGAACATTTATTGAAAAAATATCCTAAACAATTAAGCGCAACATTAAAATGGCGGTGGTGAAAGAATATATGGCGGAGTCCACTTTTCCATCAAATTTTCCATCCAACCGAAGAATGGCATTCACAACATTATTGATATTAAAATACAATGCTGTACATGTATGCTAAACCCACCAAGGCTGTGTAATGTATGCATATGAATATAAACAGTTTTACCCTGTACATTTCTTATCTGCAGTGTGACAGAGAGGCAGAAATGTAAATGTTGCTAATGTCATTCGTGTTAATGTCATATTTCTGTCATACTTTTTATAAGATATTAACCGCAAATCAAATTTGAATTAAATTAAATCAAGGGTGAGTGAGTGAATAGAATTTAACGTCGCTTTCAACAATATGTCAGCTATATAATATCGAGACGAACCAGCTAAGCACCACTCAGCAAAGTTGCGTTCCTGCTACTTCAAAGAATAAACCTTTGAAGTAGCATGGAATCAGACACCCTCCATCCATCCTTTTAAACACTGAGGACTGCACACAAGACACAGGCAGGACGTTTTAACATGGTGCAATAAAGACAAATGCTAGACAGTACATTATCAAGTTCCGTTTGGTTCTCAGCAAAAGGCATTGAAGCAACAGGGACCATAAAGATGTACAGTGGTACCACCCTGTCCTTATTAAAATATATGTACCATTGACAGTGTACTAAGTACCAATACATGGATACTGTGGGTGTTTGGAGAATATTGCTAATATAATTTTCACGTGATCCAGTGTCATACACTGACAATGGTACAGGTACATCAATACGATTGGCCTAATTTCACTGAGCATGTGCAAGTGCTTGTCTTCAAAGAAATTTCTTGAACATATACAAAATAGAGTTTGACGGAAAGATGACGTAAGCACCAAACATGTTACAGATGTCATTTATGTCTTGTCCTGCTAAATTAAAAAACTGTACAAAGAGTTCATATGGTCATTTGTTTATTTTCCTCTGATACATTTCATTGACATGTAGATACATGTAGTAAGGTAGAGGGCACATTCTCTCTTTACGATATTTTTTTAATTTAAATGTGTTGCTAATGTTCTTTTTTTGTTCCGTCATTGATTGACGGAAACGGGAGTTAGTGGAAAAGGTTATCGTTGAAACCGCCTAACGCATGTAAGCCATCAAGTAACTCACAGAAAACCTTTTTTACTTGTCATGTGGCTCTTTGCTCCATGTCCAACGATTCACCGATCTAA
This sequence comes from Hanleya hanleyi, assembly GCA_036873755.1. Taxonomy (NCBI): domain Eukaryota; kingdom Metazoa; phylum Mollusca; class Polyplacophora; order Lepidopleurida; family Hanleyidae; genus Hanleya; species Hanleya hanleyi. The sequence goes on from JAVTVY010056545.1 coordinate 11,750, forward strand.
TCAACACAGTATTGGTGTGAGATTGATATCTGTTCTCAATTTATGCTTTGTAGCAATCAATTTAATTAAGGGGTTACAGTACATTAATTAACTATTGATGTGGTTGTTGTTCTAGGAGATTACAGAGAGCTGTTCCTACACAGAGGAGATGAATGGTAATGGCGCTGATAATGTGCTGGCCATGGTAACAGACAGACCATATCCAGTGGCCTTGTACCAGGTTGATCCCCAATTAAGGAATAATGCTGGTACAAATATTGAATGGTTGGAGGACGATAACCTGTTACTACATACTGATCACGTAGAAAGGAAGAGTGCAAACATTGTAACGACTGAAGAACCCTCACGCAATTCAACTTTATGTCAACCAAGAAGAATGAAAAAATCTAGACCTTCAGACAAATCATCCAAATGTTCACACTGCTCTTATAGCTGTGTTAGCAGAAGTGATTTGCAAAGGCATGAAAGAACCCATAATAGTGAAAAGCCTTACAAATGTTCTCTGTGCTCATATAGCTGTCAAAAGAGAGGTCACCTTGTTGTGCATAAAAGAATCCATACTGGTGAAAAACCTTACAAATGTTCTGTGTGCTCATATAGCTGTACACAGAAAGGTAACTTAGAGAGGCACAAATACAGTCATACTGGTGAAAAGCCTTACAAACGTTCTCTGTGCTCGTATAGCTCTGCATGGAGACATGATCTTGATGTGCATAAAAGCGTTCATACTGATGAAAAGCCATACAAATGCTCTATGTGCTCGTATAGCTCTGCACATAGAGGTAACCTTGAGAGGCATAACAGAATTCACACTGGCGAAAAGCCATACAAATGCTCTATGTGCTCATATAGTTCTGCACAGAGAGGTGCCCTTAATGTACATAAAAGAATCCATACTGGTGAGAAGCCATACAAATGCTCTATGTGCTCATATAGCTCTGCACAGAGAGGTGCCCTTGATGTGCATAAAAGAATCCATACTGGTGAGAAGCCTTACAACTGTTCTCTGTGCTCGTATAGCTCTGCACAGAGAGGCAACCTTGATGTGCATAAAAGAATCCATACTGGTGAAAAGCCATACAAATGCTCTATGTGCTCATATAGCTCTGCACGGAGAGGTAACCTTGATGTGCTTAAAAGAATCCATACTGGTGAAAAGCCATACAAATGTTCTATGTGCTCATATAGCTCCGCACAGAGTTCACCTTAATATACATAAGAGAATCCATACTAGTGAAACACCTTAGAAGTGTTCTCTGTGATCATAATTGCTGTAAATATAGAGATAACCATGAGAGGCATAACGGAATTCATAATGGTGGAAAGCCATACAAATTTTCTCTGTACTCATACAGCTGTAGACAGAAAGGTACCATTGCGAGGCATAACATAATTCATACTGGTGAAAAGCTCTACAAATGTTTATTATGTCTGTATAAGTGTTCATCGAAGCAGGGCTTGACTTTCCATGAAAGAACCCATACTGGCGAAAAACCATGAAAATGTGCATGGTGCCCATATAAGTATGCAGCAAAAGGGAATTTGAATCGACACGAAAGAACTCGTACTGGGGGAAAAATCCTACAAATCCCCTGTTTAACTGTCCAAATACGTGGCAAAGGAGAATTTGTGAATTCAAGCGTGGCTGAGATACTAAGGTTACATCCGAGAATCCACCGAATTCTCGGATCTGAATGTCCGGTGCCGACGAATGCTTTCCTGTAGAGCGTATGTTTGCTACATGTATTTAGTCACAGACGTCGTCAATTTTTCCCACCTCTTGCATATTGCTTAAATTCACAAATATATCTCATACAGGCAAAAAGTCATACAAATGTTTATCGTTCTCATATAATTGTGCATGGGAAGGACAATTAAATCGACAAGAAAGAAGTGATACTGGTGAAAAGTCATACACAACTCTTATTTGGCTGTCCAGCGACGCAACATTGAAAACCTGTCGGTTCACCGTTGAAATGTCCACGTATCCCGTGTAGCTGTTCCTCCAGTTGGATTACCAAAGCCAAACAAAATGAAACAATGAACATCATGAACTATAGCTTGCTGGGAGTAAGCCGAGTATCTAGTAACATGTGTCTTGTAGTAAAATTGGAGCCAATGTTGCGATACAAGAATGAATACAAAGATATGTACAAATGCTTTTAACCAAACTTAAATCTGTCCCTAAAAAGCCAAGAGAAGTGAAACATGATAGTCCATAACCAGCTGGACTGAAAATGCATACATGTGCTTCCATTCAGAACATGTAGCGATTGCAAACTAACGACGGTTTCAATACAGAATAAACCGCAGAATAAACTTCTATGCCAGATGAAAATTTTACAGAAACCCAATCGTACCATCTGCTATAGTGAAACTAAAACATCTTTGCACGTATTTTGAGAATTCACAATTCGGAAGGAATTATGGAAAAATATAATAGACTGGATTGTCAGTGAAACTGATACAGTACATGTAATTGATATGAATAGTGAAAACGCCGCCCTTGGCGTGGTATCAGATACAGTCTTATCCAGGCGTGTAAACTTCATCATTATCGTACATTCTAAATATACAAGTACAAAGTTCAAGGTGGATCACTATCAACCACAACTTTGAAACGGGAAAGAAACAAAAAGTAGAAATGAAAAATTATTTGCCACTAAGCAAGGCAAAAACTTTCAAACAGAGATTGCAATTTGTTCTAGAATTATTGAATGACTGAGCCTATACCAAAAAGTATATTCTATCTGTGTTTATTGTTTACTCTTATTGTATATAATCTTGATCTACTTTACAGATCCACATTGATGATTAACAATTAAATTTTGACTATAAGTTACTGCCTATGAGTGTCTGTCTTTACCTATATGTCTTCATGTATTAGTGTGTTCATACGTGCTTTTGTGTACATGTATGCGTTGTGATGTATGATGGGAAAGTAATTAAAAAAAAGAGTAAAAAGTAAGTTCTGCGTCATAGGACACGAGACCCGGTGCCGCGTCCTTCTCCGCCATGTTTACCACAGTCACAAATCTGCAATCATAATGATTTGTACCAATCTCTAATATCCTCCATCGTTCTGTAAACAAGTCTGGATATTCTCTAATGTGCCCAAGTGCTATTCTCCATCGTTCTGTAAACAAGTCTGGATATTCTCTAATGTGCCCAAGTGCTATTCTCCATCGTTCTGTAACCAGGTTTCGATATTCTCTAATGTGCCCAAGTGCTATTCTCCATCGTTCTGTAAGCAGGTTTCGATATTCTTTGATGTTCTGAAGTGTTATTCTCCGTCGTTCTGTAACCAGGTTTCGATATTCTCTAATGTCCTCAAGTGTTATTCTCCATCGTTCTGTAACCAGGTTTCGATATTTTCTAATGTGCCAAAGTGTTATTCTCCATCGTTCTGTAACCAGGTCTTGATTATGATATTCTTTGATGTTCTAAAATGTTATTCTTCATCGTTTGGTAACCAGATCTCGATATTCTCTAATCTGCCAAAGTGTTATACTCCATCGGTGACGTACTCCGTCATCAACAGCAACGGACCGAGTTTCGGGTAGAGAACGAGTTAGTTTTGGTCACGTAAATAATGGGCTGAGTTTTTATCCCATAAAGTTGGGTTTCAGGGACGTGTTTGGTGACTCCGCGATGTACCGATCTTTGATCATAGAATATGTTTATCACGTCATGTTAGCCATGCACATTGTTTTATTGAATTGAATTGAATTAAAATTTTATTCACCATACAGAGAAGATATACATATAAATGAATGTGGAATGCGTCCATATTGTCTGTATATTGGCGGGAATAAAACCCTTGCGGGTTTGTTTTATCCCCAAGAATATTTATGTTGTAAAACATTAAACAACGAGAGTATAATTATATATATAAACAGATGGTGAATAGAAATAGTCTGACATTGTGCAGTTGTACCATTAAATACGAGTTGTCCTGTGAAGATAATAAGTACATGTATCCATGTCAGCAATACGTTAAATAATCAGATATAATAAATAATGTGTACCTTTCAAATAAAGTGATATTGAGTTACCGAGTGTGATGATCACTCTCTGTTGCGCTCATAATATTTTTCGTTAGCTCCCTTTTAAATAGGGATTTTGAAGTAATGTACTGTAAATTAGCTTGGAGAATGTTCCAGGTTCGTGGGCCTTTCAATTTCAAACTATAGATAGAGAGTTGAGATGGGCAAGATGTTCTGAACGGATTGAAATGTGAGTGCCTGGTTGGATAGTTGTGCACAGATGATTATTTTGTAAAGTAATTATGATACGCGAAAGGGAGAAAAAACATTATGGTGGATAAATTTATGGACAAATATTAGGGTGAGGTAATCGTTCATTTTTCCCATTGGCAATATATTAGTCTGTTTGAATATAGGTGCAGTATGGGAGTATTTGTCGCTAAAGTTGATGATTCGAATTAGTCTGTTCTGTAATAAGACAAGTGGTTGAACATGGGAGGAGTAAGTATTGGCCCAACACACATTAAAATAAGAAATATAGGAGTAAAATAAGGAATAATAAAGAGTCATTAATGTTTGCTTGGTTAGGTAGTGTTTCGTGTTATTGATTACACCAATATTTCTCGACAGTTTTGAACTTATCCAATTCAGTCTATCATAGATGAAACTTCCTAGAAATTTGTAACTGTCTACGTGTTCGACGTCTTGGCCTGAGACGGAATGTTTAGGAAGATTGGATGCTGATTTTCGTGTTGGTTTGATAATCATGTATTTCGTTTTTTTTTATATTCAATGACATTTTATATATATTACAGGAGAACCAATCTTGAAGATTGAATAGTTCAGCAGACATTGTTATGATTAGAATAGCTGGGTCGGTGTTAGAGTATGTGGCGCTGTATCGTCAGCAAACAATATAATATTAAGAGCCGTGGAAGCTTTGAGAATATCATTTATATAAATCAAAAAGAGAAGAGGACCAAGTATCGAGCCCTGATGCACACCACAGGAAATTGCATGATGCTCAGATAGTGTGTTCTTAAATTTTTATATTGCATTTTTGAACACATAGCAAACAGAATACGATTAAGCTGAAATGAAGGACCATGTATCCTCGTTCTGTATCAGCAGTCTTGTCTAGATGCAATCTTGAGTTGATGCTTCTTTGAGAACACTAGTATATTGTTTAAGTCACCTTTGTTCTGTTTTGATATATGTATTTGAAAATTTATAATGGTAGATTGTATTTTTATTAAGGTTACAGTATATATGCACCCACCCATGACTTGATCGGTCTCGAGGACAGCTTCACATGGATTCCTCGACCCATTCAGACCGCCATTGGCACAACTCGACCCCCAAGCGTCCATTCCAGTTTCCTTTTCCCACAATTTCCTCCCTGCGATGAGTGCCATAGCCTTACTTTCACTCCACATCCATCTAGTCGGATGGTCTCCCACGAATGCTTCACCATGACACTTGAGACGACCAAATCGGATCAACACTGGTCCACCGCGACCCCAAAACGTTCACCTCAGGTCACTACGCGTGCACACGGTAACTTTGACCTATGACCTCGGAGACCCCTCTAATCGTCACGTGATCTACAGCTCGAGACAGAGAAAACAAGGTGTCACACCCTATATCGCAAATGTCCATGAATGAGTCCTCCATTGGAATTCACATTGAACAGATCATTGTCCATTGAGCCGGAATAGATCTAACATGTCAACCCAAGACCTGTGTGAACGTTTCAATAAAATTTACCTCATCGCCTCGAAATTCCTGTCATCGTGTTCTACAGCGCGAGACAGACAAATCAAGGTACCACAGCCTATAGTAAAATCCACCAGAAAAAAAATATGCCCACCCCAATTCTCCTACCCAAAACATGCATTCCTCGGAGATTAACATTGGAAGTCACTGGAGTCTTACATTTTGTATGTAGAGGCAGATGGCTCTGACTGGGCCGTTACGTGATTGGAAGTGACATTTGACCATTTGATCCGGATGTAGCCTTGAAGCCGGATGTAACATCACCGGATGTGACCTAAGGCTTGCATGTGACGTCACCGGATCAGGAGCAGATAACTCTGGGTGCGCATTTTTGCGACAATTTGCCGTTCATACAAAACAAAAAAACACCCAGAGATGACCGGTGATAGCCGGAGATGACGGATGATTCCCGAAGATTGTCGGAGACGTCTGAACATTGCCGAAGATTATCTGAGTTTGCCGTAGAGGTCCGGACATTTTCAAAGATTGCCGCGTCAGGTGACCGGAAGTGACGTCCTCAGCCTCATTTTCACCTTCATATATTCTCAAATGTGTTTATGTCATATTATCCGTCGTTCCGTAAACAGGACCCGGTATTCTCTATCCCATGGGCGTCGCTAGCAGGTGGGTCCAGGGGCCGCCTAGGCCCCGGAAGCTCCGGGGTACTAGATCGCCGGTTCTGAGCGTTTTCCCGGAATTAAATCTGAACATAATATATGCAGATTTGGGGTTATATTATATCTGAGATGCATTCTGGGCGATTTCCAACAAATACATTAACACATCATTTGTCAAATATCAATATTGTATTTTATTCTCCTTGCCATCTTGAAAACACAATAATAATGCTTTGGACCGATACACCTCGTAGGCTAACAATGTTAAAATGATCAAAACTAAACGTCATCATATCACTTTCCGATCCATATTCCATTTCATGACTGTGAGCATTAACTTTTGCTGAAAATATCACAATAATACTGTGTAGAATATCACAATAATACTGTGTAGAATATCACAATAATACTGTGTAGAATATCTAACTGTGTATCATGGCCATGGTGAAATACTGACTAGGAAAATGAAACTGATATCACTCATCATTATGGAAATTAAAACGTGGCCATGGTAAAATGCTGACTTGAAAAAAAAATGAAACTGATATATATTCGGGAAATGAAATATCACGAATGTAGTAGAGCCTTCAGCTAATGGTAGAACCAGGCTGCCGATGCTTCATTATCAAACCCAGACGCATGGAGCAGAAAAAAACACACACGAGTTAGTGTTAATGATTAGATGACTAGTAAATTCACCTGCTGTATCCGTCGAGGGTGGAGTCTCATAAACAGAGCTACATCTCTTGCATAATTCACTTTTACGAGCATAGTGTATGTTCATGACCGCCAAAGCGGATAGTCGTGGAGAACCCATTGTGGAAGGAACTGACGCCTTACTACTGAAACGGATCATGATTACATTTCTAGAGACGGACTTGTGCCATTTTTCATTTCTTTCTTTCCCCTTCTGATTTTTTTTTCTTTGTCTTCTGGGTTTTTTTTTGGAGCGTCCAAGGGGGGGGGTCGTTCAGTTGGCAGCGCGTTAATATATCAGTGGACGAGTTTATGTGGTCTCTCAGAAGGGGGCGCGGTGAAACATGCATGCATACAAGCATTCTTAATCAATCACGATGGAACCAACAGTTAACCTTGGGTCAGAAATTTACGTCTTTAATATATATTATTTTACCGATTTTTCTCAATGAAAAATGTTGCCAGTATTTATTTAACTAGGAAGGAAATTTATATTCACGGTGCTATTGGAAACATTGGCATTTTGGAAAAAAACACGAAGACGTGATGACTGTGGAACAGATGTGAAAATACAAACATTTGATGTCGTTTGTAATTTCTGTGGCCTGTAACCGACATCACATCAATGATAGACACACCCGTCTCAAGCAGAACCGTGGCAGTTGTTGATCTCAAGCAATGGTTGGTATAACGAGTTATCTTTAGATGTATTTATAAGACTTGATTATAATATAAAACGAATTTGATACCTTTAAATATTTCCTATTTCGTTTACCTGTCGGTCCCTGGCTCATTTCGTTTGTTAACCAGGTCTCTCATTTTCTCATCGTCAGCGGAGGAAAATCTACGGTACCCTTGTTCAGCGGATCACAATCGTGTTGTGCCTCATTTAAAGTCTACCTTTGTTCAGCTGATCACACTCATGTTGTGCCTCATTTAAAATCTACCTTTGTTCAGCTGATCACACTCGTGGTGTGCCTCATTTAAAGTCTACCTTTGTTCAGCTGATCACACTCAGGTTGTGTCTCATTTAAAGCAGCAAGAAGAGAGTCATCATCAGCGTCTCTCGTGAACTTTTCGATCTCCGCTTCTCTTGATAATTCATATCTGAAAGTACGTCTTGTTTCTACTGTTGATCTGTTTCTTATTGTGTGCACTCGTGTGCCCCAGTTGATTGGTAAATATCTGCGATTATACATGTTCAACCTTCAAAATAAACTAAAATTCCTACTTGCAGGTTATCCATTTTATTTGTTTATTCGATTGTACAGGCAGACGACACTTTCTCCTGTAATTTATCACCCGCCTTGTGAAATGGATTCTCCCGAGTGAACACCTGTGCGTGTCAAGATCAAGGGTGTAGATTTCATAAGTCACAAAGTTCTTAACCGTGCTCAATGGTGTAATAATTGCACGGTTATCAGTGTGTAATAGGTGTAAGAGTTATATAATGTTAGTATAAGTGTTATGTTAATAGAAGTCGAACACATGCCATAGTATAGCGCTATACCTCTAGCGATTAGCTGTTAAGATTCCAGAAATCGTCATGCATGTCTTTGCACTATCCATGTAGAGAAATGCCCACAGATTCTTGCCTTGCCCGAAAAACTAATCGGCTTCAACCATTGACGGCCAATTTCAATGCCGATATGCCCATTCATAATGAACCAATCTTCAATCCAGTCCGTGTCACGGCCATGCACGCGGTCATGTTTTTATAGACTTTGTCGCATTTAACACGCGACGCAATGAGTTGTTTTGACGAGAGCAGATTTTGGGTCCAGACCACTATTAAAATTTACATCGACGGTAATGTTAAAAGCTGCTAACGTAAGTGCATCTCCCCGATTGATTAATTAAGTCTAGACTCCCATATTTCGGCAAGAAGTACATCTATTCAAGTGCTACAACCGGACAGGCTTCTTGACGGGGGTCGCCCATCGAAATTTTTTGTTACGCGCGCTCGTACAAATTACGTCACAATTTTGACTTTTTTCTCTGCTTTCAGAAAGCGGTGCACAGGCACCCAAATAGTCCGTCTTAGCAACTCCTTATTAGGTCTTGAGTTAAAATCAAACTCACAGCGGAACCAAACACATATCATACTCCAATCACCCACCACTGGCCTTCAATTATTCCTCGCAACAGAGACTGGAAAAAATATTGTAAACAATTCGCTTCTCTGGCAGAGGTTGCCTAATAGTTGCTGTTTAATAGTGGGCTGGTGCCTCCTGTTCCCGTCCATCTTTCACGTAAGTATCACGATTCGATCAGGGGATAATAAGCTGTCTGGGTGCAACAATGAGTCCAGACAGAAGTTTTAAGGCAAATACCCGAGCAATGATTACACCCAATACCGACAGGTCTTTGTTTCTACGCGAAACGTCCGACGACGATATGCATGCAGTCGGTCCTTTTTTTCACATTTGAGATTTGCTAGAAATGCCAGATTATTAAACGTTTAAGACCTTTTCTCTGTTGTAAAATGCCTATCTTGGCAAAGATAACTGCTTTAAAGGATTAAATATTCAAATCTGAAAATGAATTTGCCTTAACCGTTCGTTGCAAATGCGGTTAGAACTCTTGATACTTTCTAATCAACACAGTATTCAATAAAAAAAATCTTTGTGCTGGATACTATAAAGACAGTGTATGACAGTATTAAGTCCTGTTCATTTGACATTCGGTATCCTGACGTGAAAAATATTTTCAAAAAGACTGGATTTATCCAATTGCCACATATATGCGATGTTCTAATCTACTCCTACCAACACGGCTCTGGTTCATTTCTGAGGTTCCTACGCTGGGGCGAGAAATTACCGCGTTCCTAGTATGTATTTGGGGTGGACACTCAGCAATCTTGATGCATGTTGCACAGGAAATGTACTCCATGTCGAGTAGACATTATCAACACGAAATAGTAAAATTAGATCGACAGTTCATGTTTATGCAACACTACGATGAGTTCAGTTTACCTCGCTCTTCCATCGTTTGGCAGGTTTGCACCGAAGAACCTACTGTAATTTAATCAATAGGATATTATCATTTTAACATAACTGTCTTCATTCACCCCCCAAATATATAACACCTCCAGCTCTCACACACACTATAATGAAAGAGATATATACGTCACGCTGACGAGATACGATAATGTAATTGAAAGTTTTATCATTTTATTTAGCATTTTATAACAGCACCTGACTAAAATGTTTAGAGTAAGATCGTACAGCTCTTCAAACATAGGTTTAAAGAAAATATCTGGTGGGCCATACCCCGCCACCCCCAACGTTTGGCTTCTCTGGAGTAAGGATAAGGTCAGGATTCATACAACGAGCTGTAATTACCATTAAGCTAGTTTATAACCATAGTTATATAGTCGCTATATAAGTCTGTGTGAGGCATCTTACATAAGATGTCATCAACTGGTTGCCTCTAACATTCAGTATAAAGAAGCAATGGATATGTGATTCGTGTGACAAACATGACGTGACGTAACTCGCGTGGCACAAAGTTACAGTAAAGGAGTTTGTTGAATCGGAGCCAATCAGATTTGCACCCGGTCAGGGGAGAACATCATGTCCATTCAGCCGTAATGGTCCAGTTCAATTATTATAAATGAATGGATACATGTAAATGATCCAAATCTCAGTCAAAAATACCCACCGTGAAATTCATATTTGACCCGGATCCGGCCCTTTAGCGGTGAAATCAGCCTTTAGTCATGCCTCTAGTTATTTGGCTCGAAAACATTCTAATTCAATTTGTGTTGATTAATAAGTGTTGTTATACATGTATCATAGATCAGATCCCGCTCTGTGATAGGGGTTGCCACGCCACCATACCCTGTGTACACCTATCTTAGCCAGAGTTCCTGGGTTTTAGTTTGGCTCAACCGGTTATTGTTCAGTCCGCGTTCCCGGGCTACGGCAGGTCACACTTTTCTCATAAATCGGCGAGCGTTTGATCTGTTGTGGCGCGCAATATTCAGCCCGAAGACGAAAAAGAAAAGGGATGGGAAAGCCAAGTTGAATACACGCATCATGCCATGTACACCGCGAATTATTAACTAAAAGAAAGAAATTCTAGTCGAAAAAGTAGTCAGTAATTGTGGTGAAGAGGTATAGGCCTATCCGTGTTACAATGAGAATTAACATGAGCAACAGAAGAAAGAGTGCGTTATAGCTAACACGGCCCAGTGTTACAAGAAATCACCTTCCTCCGTCTAAAACTGATCTACCTGTAATTTCTTCTTCAGCTCAGCCATAACCTATTCTCCGGGTATAATATACATGCATTGTCTTTGAAATGCAGCGCGCTCATTCACGATCATGATGAGAGAAATCAGCCAGACTACCTTTCCATTGTCCACATTGATGTCCATTGTCCCTATTGTGAGTACATCTATAGCTAACTGATATACCGTATAAACGACTACACTGATGTTTACCTTTGGGATCGTTAGGCTCTGTGCAACTTGTACAGGAAGGAATACTAATTATAGGACTAATGCATAATGGTGGATTTCTGTCACACTGGAGGAGAATTATTATTTCAACAGAACTCTACTGTTATATCAGCTAAAATTGCCGTTTTGATACCATGACATATGAAATCGAATGGATTTGCATTGCCTCTCAAGAAAAAACAGGTAGGATTTGATGGTTTGTGCTCTGCTAATGGGAAATTTTCAAGCAGTTTTTAACCACAGGAGTTGTTTCACTGGACCTTAAAAAAACGAAAGTTGTGCCCAGCTTCTGCGAGCAACAAGTTGCCTGATTGAGATTTCTATTTGACCTGGGTATATGCTTCATTTACTCCTTTATTGCACAGTATAAACAGCTCCATCGATTCGTGGAAAGTTAAACGTGAACACTATGTTGATTAAGGGGGACTTTCCACCGGAAATCTGATTAATCGAATTTTCCCACACGTTGTTAATCTCTTGGCATTTTTTTTTTTTTTTCGAAACGGCATAGAGTATGATCATGACAATTCACCCACTTCCAATTTCGTTACGAGGAAGATATTGAAAAAAGAAGAAAAAAATAGATCAAATGAAATATTTTGAGCGTTGGAGTAATGCTAAAAATCTGCCCACTTGTCAGTCTCGATATACGAGGGCGATGTTGAAAGAAGAAACATTTTAGTCAATGGAATGTCAATCGGGCTAACCCAGTCACATGTAAGTATAAGCGCCACAAATTCCGCATCAAATTGATTTACAAGTGTGAAGCAATACTACTGGACCACTATTTTTTCAAATGTAGCACCTACAGGTGAAAATATTAACCAAACCATTGTCAATATTATTTTTTTATTCCATATTCCTTGATTTATTAGATGGATTTAACTTTAAACTAGGCTAATATCACTTTGGTTGTATTGTTCAATTTGACATTGCATTTGGGGTTCTTATACTGGGTTAAGCCCGATTGACATTCCCATTGACTAAAACTTCATACAAAATAAATAAATTTGTTCACGTGTTCTTATTTCAATAACTTCCTCGTATCGAGATCGACAAGTGAGTGAATTTACAGCACTATGCTATCTGGCCATTGAAGCAACTTCAACAAGACTTGCTTTATCTACATATTGTAGGTGTCCTCATCATCATCATTATCGATAGATTCAATTGATGACTTTTCAAAAGTTTGAATGACACTCATTGCTATCTATTTCTTCTTGTTCACACAGTTCCGGTATCTGGCTATTCCATGAAGACAGAGAATGGAAGATTTATCAATAAAGGTGGAACCTGTTGATCAAGATACCACTTCAATGATACAGGATGAATTTTTCAGCTATTCAAAAGGAAATCTACCTGCAAAAACAGAGGCAGAGACCCAGTGCGAAATGAAAACTGAAAGGGCCACCCCCCTAACGGGAGCTATAGGCATGGAAGTCAACACAACCAAGACTAAAATGGAACTTGCTACCATACTTGACGTGGCTGGACCTCCAACAATTGATTCTCATATTGAAAATAAACCATTTAAACAAGTAAGTTGTGATTTGACATATTCCTGGGGGCAATATAGAGATATTTCAGAATCATTTTGCTTCAAGAAAAATATTGATTAGATAGATGTATATATTTAAAATTACACTTGGAAAAAAAAGAACAGGAACCTTACATTATGCTGTTGTTATCAATACAGGTATGCCTTATTGCTAGAAAGTGAGTTAAAATAGTTACTCCTAGTTATTCTATCATGCCCACTCTTGAAATGCAAGTGCTGTAGCTAACCCTGTAAAAGTGTCTGCTGTGAAGGCGGTGAACGCTAAAATGTTGGAAATCTTCATCTTAAAAAAAATCTTTAACACAACGTATTCCGCGAGTTGCTTGTCAAGTGCCATGGTTGCTACTTTTCAACCTTGAAACGATGAAAGTTACTCCTAAATACTTGAAGATCAATCACTGCTGACACGCGTAAAGATTTAACTGTAACACTCCAGTTGTCAGTGTCTAATCCCATACATGCATCTTCTAAGATGTACAATGCTATGATTCGTTACCATGGTCAAATGGAAGATCATGTGATCAAAAGTGTAGATAGGGTAGCATAAACTGTAGACTTAGGTGTTAACTTATTGACCGCCTAAATTATAACACTTATTGAACGCGTAATTGTGTTTAAATTATCCATTCAAACCAATTGTAAAGCAGGTATTCAAATGCAGAAGCTAGTCCGTTGATAAGTCATGTCACTGTGATAGTTATATCATAAGATGAAAAAAAGTACCGGCATAAGCGGTATTAGATGAAGTGACGGCAATTAATGCAAAAGACTAGTCTGTAAGGCCCGATGTCGACCCAGCATCAACTTCCCACAAATGCCAACATATATCAAAGACCAAAAGGTCTGTACAGGAGGTGGGCCTCGGGGGACGAATTGTCCACCAGCAGAATCTCGCCATATACAGGAAAAAATTACAACACATATAAGGGAAGTGGGAACAGGTGCCGACATACTGACTGCCTAAATTTAATGCTTATTAAACACGTAATTGTGTTCAAATTATTAACATCCAAATTCAATTTTGAACGTTAGCATTAAAATGCAGAACGCATTATTGTACAATTTTTACACACATGTTGAAGTTGAATACTTATGTTAGAGTTTAGAATACTATTGTTCAAACTTTGAATACGCGTGTTGAAGTTGTTCAAAAATGCGTTCTGCATTTGAATACATGCGTTAATGGTTTGAATGTTAAAGCTCGAAATTGAACATGGAAGTTAACAAATTGAACATGAAAGTTATCAATTTGAACACGGAAGTCAATACGTGCTACAATTTAGACGTTCAATAAGTTAAAACCTAAGTTTACAGAGTATGGCAAACTTCCCCAAGGCCCAGTTATTTCATGTTTTGACAGTGAAAACAACAGCTGAAAAATACTCCCCTGTTATTCAATGCAGCATTACTATCAGAACGCGATAGTTTCGGTGACATCAGAACGACATTTCTGGCAGGTGGCATATCAGATCCCTGGCTATTTCGACGCGTTTTTCTTTTCACATGTCATGTTGCCTGCTATGTAAATGCACTAATATGATGTCCCTAAATTTAAAGATTAATTTGTGTAACTTTGCACAATCAGCTGTGTTTTGTTCAAGAAAATCAAGTTTGATTTTGTTAACGTACACAGTCTAAAGTGACATATGACAGCGTCGACTGGAGTTTGAAATTGGGCTTTTGTCTGTTTTTGACATTTCGCATACATTTTAGGATAGATTTGTTCGTATAGTCTGAAATATGACACCTTTAGCCAAGACGAATCTAATGTTTTCAAAGTCGCCATATCTGCCATGCTATTACACCGAAATATCATTTTCGTTATTTATGTGTCATATTTTGCATGTATTGAAAGCTCCATGCTATAATGAATAAGAAAAAGTACAAAAACAGGACGAAAGCACAGTTTATGCTGATTTTCGTCACTTTTGAATCTGAGCTTTAACAAGAGCTAACTGACATATCTGAGGATATCTGATTATTCGTTGGTCCCTTGCTACAGGATAATTCAGACAACTATACAGTGGCTGAGAAGATGACCGTGGGACCAGACAGACCTTATCCAGTGACCTTGTATCGGGTTAATCACAATGCTGTGATAAACATTGCACATATTCGAGAATCTGCTACTGATCATTCTGAAATAAAGAGAGGCATCGTAGAATCCAGAGAAGTCTCACGCAAGTCACCGTCAGCAGTTTTTGAATTACATCCACAAAGTGGCAACAGATCAAGAGGAGCATATTGCTCTGTAAGCAGCTGTAGTGTAAAGTTTTACGAAGAAATGCATACTGAAGATCTGCCATACAAATGCTCATGTTGTCCATATATCTGCAAAACACGTGGTCTCCTAAAGCAGCATGAAATAATTCATACTGGTGAAAAGCCATTCAAATGTCCACTGTGCCCATTCAGCTGTAAACAGAGTGGAAACCTAAGGAAACATGAAAGAATTCATACTGGTGAAAAGCCATTCAAATGCCCACTGTGCCCATTCAGCTGTAAACAGCGTGGAAACTTGAAACGACATGAACGCTCTCACACTGGTGAGAAGCCGTTCAAATGCTCAATATGCCCATATAGCAGTATAACAGGTGCATGCCTAAAGAAGCATGAAAGAAATCATGCTGGTGAAAAACCGTTCAAATGCTCATGGTGCCCGTTTAGCTGTACAAGAAATGGAAACATGAAACGACATGAATGCTGTCATACTGGGGAGAAGCCGTTCAAATGCTCAATATGCCCTTATAGCACCATAAGAAAAGAGAGCTTAAGGCACCACGAAATGAATCATACTGGTGAAAAGCCATTCAAATGTCCACTGTGCCCATATAGCTGTAAAAAGTGTGGAGACCTAAGGAAACATGAAAGAACTCATACTGGCCAAAAGCCATTCAAATGCTCAATATGCCCGTATAACTGTACAAGAAGTGGAAGCCTGAAACGACATGAACTCTCTCATACTGGTGAGAAGCCATTCAAATGTCCACTGTGCCCATTCAGCTGTAAACAGAGTGGAAACCTAAGGCAACATGAAAGAATTCATAGTGGTGAAAAACCGTTCAAATGCTCAAGGTGCTCGTATAGCTGTACCAAAAGTGGAAACCTGAAACAACATGAACGCACTCATACTGGTGAAAAGCCATTCAAATGTCCACTGTGCCCTTTCAGCTGTAAACAGAGTGGACACCTGAGGCAACATGAAAGAACTCATACTGGTGAAAAAGCCATTCAAATGCCCAATATGCCCATATAGCACTATAACGAAAGGAAGCTTAAAGCAGCATGAAATAACTCATACTAGTGAAAAGCCATTCAAATGTCCACTCTGCTCATTCAGCTGTAAACAGAGTGGAAACCTAAGATGACAGAAGCCACAACATGTAAGAAGCCTTACTGGTGTGAAAAACCATTCTAATGCTCACTGCGCTCATTCAGCCGTAAACAGAGTGGACACCAAAGGCAACATGAAATAACTCATACTGATGAGAAACCAATCAAATGCTGAATATGTCCTTGTAGCAGTACATTAAATGAAGAAACGCACACAGGTAAAAGGCTGTGCAAATTTTCATTGTTACCAGTAGGAAAACCCTCAAGAGACATGAAATAACTCGCACAAGAGGCGATCATTACTCATGGAAGACTAGGTTGAAATGAGAAAATGGCTCATTTTGTCTCGCCTTTTGACGTGCAGAGAGATTGTGAGAGGAGGAGAGAGAATGTCGTTGTCAGTGTCCCATCTCTGAAAAGTTTAGATCTAGGTGAGTCCCTATAGATTCTAGCGGTGCTCTAATGTCCAGGTGTAATGATGAGGTTTCCTGTTTAGCAGAAGAGTTCATGTAGGCCTACACCTGTCCATCGAAAATTGCTGCAATTGTCAGCTTTCAAGGGTTGATTATGAAACGATTGAAGGATATACCTGTGCTATTTCTGACATGAAGTATTTTTTAAGTGTAATTCTAGAAGTCTCATCCAAGTCACTGTCAGCACTTGCTAAATTACACCCATATGAAAGTGGCAACAAAGCAAAAGGGGTATATTGGCGTGTAAGCAGCTGCTGCGTAAAGACTCACGAAACATTGCATCGATCAATGCACATGAAAGAAAAGGTTTGAGAACAGGGAATGACAAATCTTGTTTCTACATATACATGTACGTACACGTGTATTCGAATCCGTTTCTCTGCAGGTGAACCCGTTTGTTGAAAAACATTCAAGGCAGATATCAACCATATTTTATGTACTCCTCAAATATTTTCATTCTGGAAAAACATCCTGTTCAGAGTACTTTGTCAATTGTTTGTACACATTAAATATTATGTTTTCTCCGCGAAAAACATCCTGTATCGAGTACTTTGTCAATTGATGGCGTTTTGCTCGATGGATTTGCGATCGTAGCAAAGAATTGCTCACAATAACCAAACCCAGGCAAGTATATCTTTTACACGGATGATATGTTATGCAGGACGTCGAATCGCGAATTTCGAGTCCACCATCATCGCATATTCCTTGTGTAAAACGCTAAAGTTGACAAACTAATATTAGCTGTTCAGCATATTTTGACTGTTTATCTTATTTATTACAAACTCACCTCCTGTAACTGAAGTATCACGTCGAATGGATCTTGTTTCGAAGGATCCCGGTTTATCTCTATCATTTGTTGTCCCGATTTGTTCCCGGTTACTCTCCAGACTGCGCAATTTCTCTAAACGTTATGCATAAAAAGAAAGAAAGAAAGAAAGATCGCTAATTGAAAATATATAACCTGACACATTGATCAGTTATTTTTAACCTGTTTTTAAGAATGCTACCACAAAGCTTTGGCGGATAATGAAAGCTAGCATAGTATGTGATAAATGTTCATGAGCGCGAATAGTCATGTGACCTAGCAGGTAACAACCAGTGACAGCGCCGTTTGTATCTCTGATCGGCAACTCCACAATAATGACGTAAAGAAGCATGTCGGATAATGCCGGTGTATAAAGTGGACAAGGAAGGGGACAGGTACTATGTGGCTTGTATGAGGTGGAAGCATCCAATCCACGATAGGCCAGGGTGATAAAACTTCACTGTG